>PISX010019817.1:0-37662 GCA_004024625.1 Mellivora capensis
TTGATTGGATTATTTGTTCTTTGGGTGTTGAGTTTGCTAAGCTCTTTATAGATTTTGGACACTAGCCCTTTATCTGATATGTCGTTTGCAAATATCTTCTCCCATTCTGTCAGTTGTCTTTTGGTTTTGTTGACTGTTTCCTTTGCTGTGCAAAAGCTTTTGATCTTGATGAAATCCCAATAGTTCATTTTTGCCCTTGATTCCCTTGCCTTTGGCGATGTTCCTAGGAAGAAGTTGCTGCAGCTGAGGTCGAAGAGATTGCTGCCGGTGTTCTCCTCAAGGATTTTGATGGATTCTTTCCTCACGTTGAGATCCTTCATCCATTTTATGTCTCCTACAGTTTTAATTACCAGACACATTTATTTAGATTTTCCATAAAAAAGTAATATATTCAGTTTCACAAATAATTTGAAATAATTTCATGCTAAGGGTAAACTATGATTTTCTTAGTATGATTTTCCATATTTACAATCTATAGTCAAAATTATAATGTTATCTACTTGTGAAATACATGCAGAAAAGTATAAATGAAATGGAAATGACCCTCTTCGCCCTTTTTCTTCTTTCCAAAATTTTATCTTACCATATTTTCTTATTATAAGCATCATGTCCTTAGAATATTGAAATTTCATTACTCCTCTGTCTTGTTCAATTTTTTTCAGTTGCACTTTGATGAATATCAGTTTCCTCTGACCCAAAAGCATGACTCCCATTTCTTCACATATCATATCATACTCATAGTCATTTTTCCAGAATCAGTCCAAACCTTTATGAACCTTATCCAACTTGCATGTGCAGAGGTTTTGCTTGTTTTCAGTATCTTTTGTTGCCATAAAATTGTGTTCATATCCAGCAACTATAATTATTTCAGGTTGTTATTTTTCTGTTTACCTTTTTGGGTCTCCCATTTGTGCAGAGTAAGGTAGAGACAACATCCTGTTCATCTTGTATCACCCAGTTGACATAATCCCTGGCTTTTAATTGCATTCATTAAATGTGTTGAAAAGATGATCAAATAAGTCACACCTATACAATGCTACAGAAAACAGTCAAGGTTATATTCACTGAAAACAGAAGTTAGACAGATGATGCTGATTGACTTTTTTCCTTTACACTTGAATATTTGGATACCATAAAGACATTGTATTAGAGAGCAGGAGAAATTACTGAGTGTAGTAAAATGTTTTATTTCTTAGACAGATTTGTCTTGCAGTACTGTGGAGAATAGACTGGAACCAAGAAAAGGATTGGCATAAGAAATAAGTGAAAAAGCTATAACAATATTATAATTATGAAAAGATGCTGAAGAAGTAATCTTGGGCAGACAAAGTTAAGGAAAATGTGACCTATTTTAGAGGTAGAAAAACAGTACCTAGGGATAACTGGCTATATCCAAAATGGTGATAGAGAGGGGTTTCAGATGACAAGGTTTATTATTTGGATACATTCATAAAATATGAAATGAAGGATAATGAAAAGATTTTATTCTGTTTAGAGTTTGGGACATGAGGGAAAGAAATATGGTTATCTAAGTTTTCAACATATTGTCATTGGAGTCCTAATGGACAATTTAAATAGAGATAGTCAGATGATAAGAATAATGTCTAAGGATTAAGACAGATTTCTGAACAAAAAATGAAGTCTTAGAAATCATAATCAGAAAAATGATCATTTAAAGCAACAGTTTACCAAAGACATGCTGTAAAATGATATGAGAAGTGAAGAGAGCACTAGGGATAGACAAAGAGGAATGAATTTGTACAATGACAACTGGAAAGAAAAAAAGAAAGAAAAATTGTATAGGGATGAGTATCGAAAAAACAAAGGGAGAGAGTGCTTTCAAAAAAGAATAATTGTAAACAGCACCAAATCTATGGAGATGAGAGTAAGCTCAAACTGATTTTATAGATATGTCTATCTTATCTTATTAGAAAGTTTCAGATTATATCCAATAAAGACAAATTTGGTGAACATTTCCAATACATTAAAATACTAAATGTAAATAGCAAAATATTGTATAAAAACACATGCACATGTAAAAAGTGCATTCATTCAAAATATGAATAAAAATTAAATTTCATCACTCAATCTAACAAGAGGAATAGACAACATAATAGAAAATTCTTTTATTAAAATATTCTAGAAAACAGTGATACATTCTCATTGAAGTGGGAGATCAAATGTACTCAAGAGGAAGATTTAATTCAAGTTTAATGCAGAATTTTTGTTAAATATTTATTATGTGTTGTTACGTGCTTAGTATTATGCCACCTGAAATACAAAGTTCAAAAATTAATGATGTAATAAAGGTCTTTGAAAATATGTTAATATACTTGATATAGGAAAATAAGGCAAGAAAACACTGTGGAAAAAGTCACAATAGGAAATATGTTCTACCAAAATTAAGCATACAAAAAGATGTTGAACTTGCATGACAAATGGATTTTAAAATTAAGTAGTTAATTGACAAATTATAAAAACAATCAAACCTATGTCACCTTTTTGGTACGTGACAAATAAGATATATTAGTAGTAAAATTTTAGATATTATTAAGAAAAAATAATGTATTCCTCATACCAAACAGAATAAGATTCTAGGTGACTTACTCTTTTTTTTTTTTTTTTAAAGATTTTATTTATTTATTTGACAGACAGAGATTACAGGTAGGCAAGAGAGGCAGGCAGGGAGATAAAGGAGGAAGCAGGCTCTCCGGGGAGCAGAGAGCCCGATGTGGGGCTTGATCCCAGGACCCTGAGATCATGACCTGAGCCGAAAGCAGAGGCTTTAACCCACTGAGCCACCCAGGCGCCCTTACTCTTTAAAATTAGAAAGAACAAGCAACAATTTGCAATAAATTGTAATTATTGGTTGAATGGTTTATTTTATAATCCTTACTGATGACTTACTATATAATAGGAATTTGGTTAAAAGATGGGTGTGGAATAGTTAAAAAAAATCCATAATGTCCATAATTCTATAGCTGTGCAGAGAAGGAGTACCTATTAAATACTGGAAATGTATGTGATGGTGAAGGATCAAAGATGGTATTCAAGAGAAAGTGATTCCTAAGTTGAGGGCTGAAAGATGATTTCTTAAAGGAATAGGATGGGTTGTAGGGAAGAAAATTTTTGACACATAAAAAATAAAACTTATATGTTCTAGATATGAAAAACATTTTGAGCATACTAAAGTTTGCTGAGTACAGCTGAACAAGAAGAGAGCAGGGTATGTCAGAGGAATTAAGTGCCTTGGAGAACTTGTTTAGGAAATTAGACTTGGTTTTAAGACAAATAGGAATGACTACATGATTCAAGTAGGGAAGTGATACAGTCATAAGTAAGAAATACTATCAATGAAGATGAACAGATGAGGATGAATTCAATATATACTGTGATACTCAATTGGATGACTAAAGGATTTACTGCAGTGGAGGATAAAGGATAGAGTAGAATTGAGAGTAATACCTTTTGGGTTGATTAACTGGGTAGGTAATGGTGTCATTTACAAAGATGTGGCTGACTTGGGGAATAGATTTGGAATATGCAGTATGTTAATTTTGTACACTTATTTATTGTAGTATGATTGCCATTGCCATAATTATCATTTCTGTTTAATGGTTGGAACAATTAAGTTCTAGTCGTTTAGCAAATTTGACAATTATAATGCAATATTGTATATATTCACTATACTATACATTAGATCCTTAGGACTTATTTACTACTGGCTGCAAGTTTGGATAAATCTGTTTTATTCCCTAGGCCCTTTCCCTGCTGAATACCATTTTACAACTCTGTTTTAACAAGTTGGCTTTTTAAAAATTCCATACACAAGTGGTATCATATGTTACTTATCTTTTTCTCTGATTTTTCTCGCTTAGCATAATGTGCTCAAGCTTTATGCACATTTTCACAAATGGTAGTGTGTCCTTTTTTTATTCCCATGGCTGAATTATCACATATATATTATATTTTCTTTGTCCACTCATTTGTTGATGGGTAACAACCTAGATTGTTTCCAGATATGGCTATTGCGAATAATGCTGCAGTAAATGTGGGAGTGCAAATATTTCTTCAATTCCCATTTTCCTTTTCTTTTTTCAATCTTTACTCAGAGGCGGAATTGCTGGATCATAGGGTAAATTTATTTTTAATTTTTCAAAGACGTTCCATATTGTTTTCTGAATATGTGGCTGAACCAATTTACATTCCAACCAACAGTGTGCAAATGTTCCCTTTTCTCAACATCCTCCCTAACACTTTGATCTTCCTGATGATATTCATATTAACAGGTAGTAGGTGATATTTTACTGTAGTTTTGATTTATGTTTTTCTGATGTTTGAGCATGCTATCATGTATCTGTTGGGTCTCTGAATGTCTTCTTTGAAAAATGTCTATTTAGTTCCTGTGTCCATTTTTTAAATTGGATTATTTTAAAAGTTGTATGAATTCTTTATGTATCTTGGATATGATATATAGTTTGTAAAAATTTTTTTCTGTAAAAATTCCATAGGTTGCCTTTTCATTTTGTTAATTGTTTCTTTTGCTGTGCAGAAGCCTTTTTATTTGATATGCTTCCACTTGTCTAATTTTGTTTTTGTCGCCCATGCTTTTGGTGTCATATTTATGAAATCATTGGCAGGACTAAGGTCATGGAGATTTTTTTTTTTGCTTTCTTTTAGGAATTTTACAGTTTGAAGTCATGTATTTATCTGTAATCTATTTTGAGTTGGTTTTGTGAATGCTGTAAAATAGGGATCCAGTTTAATTCTTCTGCTTGTGGAAAAATCATTTTCCCTGCACCATTTTTTGAAGATAGTATCCTTTCCTCATTTTATATTCCTGGGACCCTTGTTAAATATCATTTTACCATGTAGCATGGATTTATTTCTGGGTTCTCATATTGCTCTATGTGTCTGTTTTTATGCCAGTATTATACTTTTTTCATTACTATAGTTTTGAAGTATAGTTTGAAATCAGAAAGTGTGGTGTCTCCAGCTTTCTTTTTCTTTGTCAGGATTGATATAGTTACTCATGGTTGTCTGTGGTTCCACTTGAATTGTAGAATTATTTTTTCTGTTTTTGAAAAAAAAAAAGCCATTGGTATTTTGATAGGGATTTGCATTGAATCTGTAGATTGCTTTGAGTGGCAGGGATATTTTAACAATATCAACTCTTCCAGTCCATTAACACAGGATGACCTGCCATTTGTTTGTGTCTTGTATAATTGCCTTCCTCAGTGTTTTATAGTATTTGGTATACAAGTCTTTCACCTTCTAAGTATTTTATTGTTTTTGATGTTATTGTAAATGGGATTATCTTCCTAATTTCTTGTTCAAATAGTTCATTGTTAGTGTATAGAAACACAACTGATTTTTTATGTTGATTTGTATCTTGCAACTTTACTGAATTTGTTTATTAGTCCTCACAGTTTTTTGGTGGAATCTTTAAGGTTTTCTATATATAAGATCATGCCATCTACAGATGGGGACAGTTTTATTTCCTTTCCAATTTGGGTATTTTTTATTTCTTTTTCTTGCCTAATTACTGTGGCTAGAGCTTCCAGTACTACATCAGATAAAAGTGTTGAGAATGGGTTTCCTTCCTTTGTTTCTGAACTTAGAAGAAAACTTACCATTTTTTAACCCCTCAGTATAAATTTAGCTGTATCTGTCATGTATGACTTTATTTTATTGAAGTATGTTTCATTTAAGAACCATTTTATAAATCTAACGGAATATATCAAATAAGCAGTTGAATACAGGTAAATATTAAACACTAGAGTTACAAATTTTGGAAGTATCAGGAGATATTTAAAGTAATGGGATGAACTGAGAGAAGACGGAAAGGATAAGAAGATAAGAGAAGCAAGAAGGGTACCCTCTTGTAATGGTGGGCTAAGTAATTTGAGCCAAACCTCCTGTTGAGGTCAATTGGGAAATATGGACAAAATATTTGTAAAAATCTGCTTAAAGTCACTGGGGAGCAAAGAAATAAATGAAAAATTATAAGGCCAAGAACAAAAGTAAATACAAATGCAAACTAAATGAAAATTCAAACACAAGAAACCATGAATTTTGAAATGCAGCTAAGGCAGCATTCAAGAGGAAAACTTAAAGAATTAAATGCTATATATATTAGAAAAGAAGAAAGGTCTAAAGTCAAAATTTCCAAATTAAGAAACTAAAAAATAAAATAAGATTAAATCTAAAATAATCAAAGGAAATAGTTATAATTAATGGAAATAAACAAAGCAGAAAACTGAAAAAAAGGAACTGCACAAATGAACCCAAAGGCTGACTTTTTGTTAGTACCAATATAATTAATCAGTCTGTAGCATCAGATCAGAATACCAGTATCAGGAATGAAAAGGTGACATCATTGTTAATTCTAGTGATATTGGAATGATAATAAAGGAATACTACAAATAACATTATACCAATAATTTTGACATTAGTAAAATACACACAAATAAATGGACAAATTCTTTGGCAAAATTTCAGCATGTAAGGAGAAATAGATAGGGTAATAGCTTCATAATGAGTAACACAGTTTAATTTGTAGTTAAAATTTTTCCCACAGTCAAAAATTCCAGGATAAAATTGCTTCATTGGGAAAGTCTACCTAACATTTAAGAAAAGAGTAATGTGAGTTTTCACACAAACTGTTGCAGCAAACTGAAGAGAAAGGAATACTTCTCAATTTCTGCTATGAGGCCAACATTACCCTAATACCACACTTGACAAGGATATTAATAACAACAACAACAACAACAACAACAAAACCCACAAAAACTATAGGCCGATATTCCTCATAAACATAGATGAAAAAAATTAAACAAAAATATTTTCTAAATCTAACCCTATATAGAAAGATGATCTATCATGATTCAGTGGAGTTTGTTTCCATATGCAGAGTTGGTTTAACATATGGAACCAACCAGTGTAATTCACCATATTAACAAATTCAAGTTGTTATATGATCACTTCAGTAAATTAGGCAAAAATATTTGGCAATCTAGTATTAGCAAACTAGCAACAAAAGGGCACTTTCTCACTGTGATAAAGGACATCTATGAAAAAATCTATAGCTAACATCATAGTTAATAATGAAGTCTCCACACCTCTCTTCCTCTCTATCTCCGCTATACCCCCTAAACCCTGAACAGGAAAGAGGCAAGAATAAACATTCCCACTACTTCAATTCAGTATTGTACTAAAGATTCCAGCTAATACAATAATGTAATCAGGTTAAAAGAAAGTGGGAACAAAGAAGCAATGAAGGTTTTTCTCTGGGAAGAAGTAAAACTCTATTTGCAGAAGATATGGTCATTTATGTGCAAAATTGGATAACCACATAAAAAATAATAAAAATGTAAAAGTCTTTTGATTTATACCTCCTATCATGTAAAAATTAACTTAAACTGAATCATAGAAGTAAATGTAAAACTTTAAAAGTCATCCAGAAGAAAATATAACAGAAAACTCTTGTTAATCTTGGTATTAAAAAGATTTCTGGGGGCGCCTGGGTGGCTCAGTGGATTAAAGCCTCTGCCTTCAGCTCAGGTCATGATCCCAGGGTACTGGGATCGAGCCCCACGTCTGCTTTCTGTTCAGCAGGGAGCCTGCTTCCCCCTCTCTCTCTGCCTACCTCTCTGTCTACTTGTGATCTCTATCTGTCAAATAAATAAAAATTAAAAAAAAAAGATTTCTGAGGGAGTTGCAAATTAAAACAGTATTAAGAAAAAAAAACAAACAGTATTGAGATATTACTGCATCTATTAGAATGGCCAAAATCCAGAATGCTGACAATACCAAATGCTACCAAGAATGTGGAATATCAGAAATTCTCATGCATTGCTGATTGGATTGCAAAATGGTATAACCATGTTGGAAGGCAGTTTTGGTTTCTTAAAAACTAAACAAAATCTTGACGTGTGACCCAGAAATTGTGCTCATTCCTATTTACTCAAAGGAGTTTAAAACCTCTGTTGCACAGAAACTTACACACAGATGTTTCAAGCAACCTTATAATTGCCAAAACTTGGAAATAACCAAGATGTCCTTCAGTAGGAAATGGATAAACAAACTGTGATACATTAGTGCTAAAAAGACATGAATTCTCAAGCCATGAAAAGACTGAGGAACCTTAGATGCATATTACTAAGGGAAAGAAACCAATCTATAAGGCTACTATATGATCAAAACTAGATGACATTCTGTAAAAGTAGTAACTGGAGATGGTACAAATTCGGAGTTTGCCAGAGGTTAGTAGAAGGTATAAAAAGCAGAGCACAGAGGACTTTTAGTGCACCCAAACTATTATGTACAATGCTATAATAGCAGTTACATGTCATTATACATTTGTTCAAACTCAGAATGCATAGCATCCAGAGTGAGCCCTGATGTATGGCTTTTGGATGATAAAAAAAAATGTGTCAGTGTAGTTTTATTAATTGTGATAAGGATAACACTCAGGTGCAAGATGTTGATAGTGGGAAAGGCTGTGTGTGTGTGCTTTAATAAGGTAGGTGAGTGTAACCAAGACAAGGACATTACATGAAAGGAAAGATAGCAGCTAATCTCATTCATGTTCCATATTTTAAAAATATATGATTTTAAAAAGTAAATGTCTTCTTCAGTGAGAAAAGTCAATACTGTAAAAATGTCTCTTCACCCCAAACTGATCTTGTAGAGTCAATGCAGTCTTATTCCAAATGCAAATGTAATTTATTAGAAATTTGCAAGCCAAATTTACAATTTATATGAATACGTAAGACCCAAATTAGCCAGCATAATCTTGAGGAAGAATATGAAAGTACATGCTCTACTATATATCAAAACGTATTGTAAAATTACAGCAATAAAATCAGTGCTGTATTTCTGTAAGAACAGTCAAATAGACCAGTGGAGGTGAGCTCTACGATTTGTATAAGTCAACTTTGACAATTCTACCTTGCTTTTCACACCCATAAATCTTTAAGACAACGTACATTTTTTTAAGAGTGGAGAGGGAGGAAAAGTACTAGGATTATTTGATGCAGGGATGACTCTTTCTTAATCATTAGTATTAATTGGCAAAAGCCTGGATACAGAATATGAGTAACAACTCTTACCAATATAATTTAAAGGCAATAGATTTAGACCTAAAGGAACTAAGGGAATAGAAAGAGAACATGAAACAGAAGAATAATTAACAAAAACACTCTTTCCTGGCTATTAATATTAGCTTTGGTGAAAACTGGACCTTTAAAGAAGAAAATAGGAATATTGGCAGAGAATGAATTAAGATCAGATTTTCTGGTTTCTGAAAGCCTTCCCATGCTTCAGTGGCCGCTTTAGCCTACATATTTACTGGGAAGGTAAATCACTTATGACCATTGATTTCCTGCAGGCTGTGGAATCCAGAGGGTATTCTGTTAAAGGCCATTTTGTGAAGAGAACCTAGTGGAAGAGTAATCCTTGCCAGCATGAATTCTCAGATTAAACCATTTGGGAGAGGCCGGGTCATATCACTAATACTAGATAATGCTGATTTAAAAGGATTATTTGGGTTGTTGACTGATCCCAAGTGGCTACAAGTTTTTATGAGTAGGCTGTTATGGGTAATAGGAAAACTAATCTGTCACAGTGGATAAGGATAAAGGAGTTTTCTACTTACCCCAAGAGGAGAAATTCTCCCTCTCTAGCTACTAGAATCCATTTTCTGAAGAAGTAGAAGTACCACAGTTGCTAGCCCCCCACACTGGGTGTATGATGGTGAGGATACACATCTAAACTAAAGCTGTTAACGTAGACCATGATAGATGCTGTAATATGGCCAGCTCCCTGCTTCTCCACCAGTTTTGGGATCCTTGTGTAAACCTGTTAGTAAGTCCCAAGAAAATATTCAAGAGTAGTTACTCATTTGCTGGGTTAGTTATTCTGCCTGAAAAGGTGGGGGTAGGTAGGTGGCGGAGGAAAGTCTGTTAGGAATATTTACTGTTTAGTCAGTGGAGATGTTAAATAGCTATTGAAAAATAAAACAAAAAGAGAAAACCGGATTGCCAGCAGAAAACACATTATCAAAATTTGGTACATAAGAGAGAGATTTTTTCCAACTATAGCTGTCAATTCTGATGGCTATAACACATTACCATAGACTGGGTGGCTTAAACAATAAACATATTTCTCACATTCCTAGAGACTAGAAAGTTAAGGATGAAGGTTCTTGGTAAGGGCTTCCTTCCTGGTTTACAGATGCATGCCTTGTTTTATTTACACATGGTAGAGAGAGAGAGAAGCAAGTGCCTTTGTCTTATTAGGCACTAATCCCACGATGAGGGCTCCACCCTTATGACCTCTTACTTTCCAAAGGCTGTGTCTTCAATACTGTCACACTGCAATTAGGGTTCCAAAAGAGGAATTTGGGGGTGACACAAATATTTAGTCCATAGTATTCCACCAATGGTCCCCCACATGACACACTCATACTTCTTAAAGTTACCCATCAAATTAACTCTGAATAGTCAAGCTTATATGAATGTAATCCTATTATAACACTTGTAATTTAGAACTGAATACGCATGAATATGGTGCTGAATTTATGCTCTCCATTAAAGAAATAAGATCTACAATGATGGAGAGAAGGGCTGTGATTTGATCATGCAGACCCTAGCAGGGAATCCAAGGCCTTTCAAAGCTACATGGGTGAGATGGTCTGGGGGTAGTGTGAAAAATTTTCAGGAATTACTAGTGGGCAGTGATCCCACAGGAGAGGAAGAGAGCATTCTTAGAGGTCCATACATGAAGCCTACAGGGCAAACAGTGGTGGAAGGTACAGCCACAGAGTGGAAAATGTGATTGGAGAATGTATTCCAAGGTTCTGTTGCCCTTACTTGAATGCAAAATTAGAATTAATACTACTTGGAAAAGGGATGCTATCTGTTTTAATTGGATGTGCTGGATGGGAATCTTAGTATTTCCCAGCACTTTTCTGTAGGAAAATAAAGCAGTGTAGAATTCTAAAAGTATAAGACCAGTCTTTTTATTAAGGAAATGATTGAAGTAAGAGCATTAAATCCCATTCACTTATGGGATATGACAGTAGCCATTGGGGATATGAGGAGGTGGTTCTCCTCATTACTTAAACCATAACCACTATAGTAAAGGCTGTACAAGAAGTGTAACTCACCAAAGATGATTGATATGCCATAATAGATTTAGCTAATGCTTTCTTTCAAATATCTGTTTGGAGTCCAGTATAATGCTATTCGCATTTTCATGAAATGGTTATGTGTGTGTGTGTGTGTGTGTGTATGTGTGTGTGTATATATATATATATATGGTTTTGCCACAGGGATATTTAAATTCAAAGGCATACATCATCATTTAGTGTAGTGAATCTGAACTTGGTTCCTTGCCTCATAGAAGAAAGGAATGCAGGAGAGTGTAAGTCTTCCGTATGACAAGTAATATCTGGCTGATAAACGCAGCTGAAGTATAAGGCTGCTCCAGTGTGTTACACTTGGAGGAATAAAATTTCCTGGAGAAAGCAGAGATATCCTGCCAACTGTGAGAAACAAATAACCATCTTTACTGACTTAGCCACTAACCAGGAAATTCCAAAACAGGTGGAACTTTTGGGTTTTTGGGAAATCACATTCCCCACTTAGACTTTATTAGTCCCATTGCACAAAAACAGCAGAAAGAAGGTAAATCTCAATGGACGCCTGAGTAAAAGCGAGCACTAAAAGATCCACTTGAACTTCACCTTTTAGCACCTGGGTGGCTCAGATGGTTAAGCATCTGCCTTCAGCTCAGGTCATGATCTCCAGTGCCTGGGATTGAGCCCTTTGTTGGGAATCCCAGCTCAGCAGGGAGTCTGCTTCTCCTCTTTCTGCTTCTCCCTCTGCTTGTGCTCTCTCAGTCTCTCTCTCAAATGAATAAATAAAATCTTTAAAAAAGAATAGAAAAGAAAAGAAACCTCACCTTATTGCCAGCTGGGTTAGTAATGTCTGCAGGTCGGATGCTGACCGGAGACTCTGGAAGAAATTGGAGACAGTGTTCAGTGGGAGTCATTAGGGATTTGGACTCAAAACCTGCAGGTGTCTCAAAAGATGCTGAGGCTTTTCTTAGACCCTTTGAAAGACAATTGTCAGCTTGTTACCATAGACATTGGTGAAAAGTGACTCTAACACTGAATGACAACTGATAATCCTGGGACCAGAAATACCTTTAATGTTTTGGGTAATACCAGGAAGGAAAGAGAAGGAGTAGTTCAGTAAAAGTCACTGATAAAATGGAAATACTATATTCAATGTGACAGGAATAAATTTAGGAGATGTACATATATGTATAGCTTATTTCACTGGCTCCAAGGCTGAAAACAGAACCCCCTGTGGATCTCCTACCTCTCCACTTCCCTATCACCTATTTCTATATGGAGTGATGTCAAACATCAGTTTGCTTGCTTCACTGGTGGGAGTTCCTAAATGTAGGATTGCTAGTAAATGCACACTGGCAATTGCACTTTGCCACAATACATCCTTTCATGATTTTGTGCTTTGGCTAGGTTCAGCTGGGCTGTGCTCTTGCTAGAGGTTTCACATGTGTTTGCAGACAAAAATGTGATGGGTTGCAGTAATCTGAATGCTTATTTATTTATTTTTATTTTTTATTTTTTAAGATTTTTAAAATTTATTTATTTAACAGAGAGAGACGCAGCTAGAGAAGGAACACAGCAGAGTGAGTGGGAGAGGGAGAAGCAGCCCATGGAGCAGGGAACCTGATGCGGGGCTTGATCCCAGGACCCTGGAATCATGACCTGAGCTGAAGGCAGATACTTAACGACTGAGCCACCCTGGTGCCCCTGAATGCTTATTTAGATAACCGGATTTGCAAATGGTTTCTTCCCTTATAGGTCTGGTGTCTTGGCTGGGATATCTGGGATAATTAGGAGTAATCATTTATCTCTTCACAAGGCTAACCTGAGCTTCCTCACATCATGACAGTCTTAGAGCAAGGAGACTTCCTGCATCTTGACCAGCTTCCCTGAGAATATTCTAAGAGACCACAGCAGGATTTTCAAGATTTTCCTCTAACCTAACTCTAATCATGAAGTGCCACTTCTATTATATTTAATCTGGGCCAGCCCAAATTTAAAGAGAGGGAATACCTACACAAAGATATAAATATGTACACTACATAAATGTTCTTTGGAGGTTGATTGAATTCTTGCTATCACAGTACACCTTGGGTTTGCAATAATTCATACCACTCCTACATGAAAGAGTTCAAAGGCCCTCAAAACATCATCCTATAATAACACCAAGCTCAGGATTTAAGTCTAAAATGTTATTGTCCAGGGACGCCTGGGTGGGTTAATGGGTTAAAGCCTCTGCCTTCGACTCAGGTCATGGTCCCGGGGTCCCGGGATCCAGCCCCACATTGGGCTCTCTGCTCGGCAGGGAACGTGCTTCCCCTCTCTCTCTGACTGCCTCTCTGCCTACTTGTGATCTTTGTCTGCCAAATAAATGAATAAAATCTTTAAAAATAAATAAATAAAATGTTATTGTCCAAATAAGATTCAGGCATGGAAGAGTTTTCTCAGGTAGAATTATTTGAATAAAATTTATCTCATCTAACACCTGGAAGTAAAGGGGCAAATTGTCTAGAACCTATACCCCCCATCATACAATGTGATACATGGATAGGATAGACTATGGGAATGAGACGTCCATAGGGAGCTCCCACATATTCTTGAGTATCTGGAAAGCCACACACATGTACAAGACAGTACATATGCCAAGGGAAGTGCATATGCTCAGCATAGGCCTAAGAAAGCCCTGTGGTCTCACTTCTGGATGATCTCATGGTTGTGAATGACAGGAAGTGAAGCCTAAGTCAGAGTTGTAAACTGCCTGGCTTGAGTGTTTAAGGCATTCCATCATATGTATGCAGAGCACCTCAGCAAAGACTGGGAGGCTTATTGGTTCTGGGCATTTAAGGAAATCTCTGTCCAACCATTAGCTTGACCACCAAGTTAACAATCAGAGAATTCGGTGGCCACTCAGGACAGAAAGTACAGACTTCGGAGATTGAATTCAGAGAAGTCACAAGACAACTACTACAACAAATAGCAACAAAACAAACCTTGGGGGGGATAATCTGATTCCCCTGTTAGTCATGGTGTATAAATCATTTTATATATTGCTATATTTGCATTGTTAACTTTTTGTTGAGGATGTTTGCCTCTATATAAGGGATATCGGTCTTTAGTTTCTTTTCTTGTGATATTTTTGTTCGGTTTGGTCTAAGTGTAATGACCTCAAAGAGTTGGAAAGTGTATACTTTCTGTTTTAGAAGAATTTTTGTTAAGCTCCACTCCTAGTTACATACACAGGAGAAATGAAAACATGTCCGTGCACACACTTGTTCAGAAAGAGCAACACTATTCGCAGTAGCCCGCAGATGGAAACAACCCAAATGACATCAACTGATGAATGAATAAACAAAATACCTTGTATTCATATAATGTAAGATTATTCATCCATGAGAAGGAATAAAGTACGGATATGTGATAAAACACAGGTGAACATTGGAGGTATGATAAGGAACAGAAGTCAAAAATAAAAGGCCACACATTATATGACATAAGAAATGTTCACAAGAGGTGAATATATACAGAAAGAAAACAGATTAGGTGTTGCCAAGGAAAGGCTTAGAGGGATGAGGAGTATCTGCTGATGGGTATGGGGTTTCTTTTTGTGGTGATGAGAATGTTCTGAAATTAAATATGAGCCTAGTTATACAACTTTGTTAATATACTAAACCACTGAATTATACACTTCAGAATGTTGACTTTATGGCATATAAAGTCTATATAAAAAATTCATACAAGTCCTTTTGTCTAGCTTTAATGTTCTGTTCTATCGTAGACCTTTCTGGAGTAATAATGAAGGTAGACCTTATAGCTCCATCAAAGATTTGTTTTTCACCCTGAAGGCATTTCTTACTTTGCAAGTGTTTTGTGGGGAGAGACTGTGAAGAGAAGCAATCTTATTTTTTTTTAATTTAGGAAACCATATTTCTTTATATTCACTTTAAATTCTTTCAAAATTGAGCATTACATTTTTATCATTCTTTTTAAATATTTTATCATAGACATATGGAACATTCTAGATATTATAATTCTATATTTTTCTGGAAAATCTCCATGGATCCATGAATGTATTAGATTCTGTGTGTATTGGATACATGTATTTTCATGTTGTAAGAGACAGTATTGCCAGACTTCCTGCCATTACATAGAATGTGTTACTCTCCCATCTCCAGTAGCATTGTCTTATTTGTCCTTCAGGCTCTAATGAATCATCTCCTCCAGGCTCATCTGTTTATACTAAAAGCGATCTTTGGGCTCTGGCAAGTCATGCTTACTGCTTAGTTTAAAAGTCAATGCTAAATGTTTTAGGTTTGGGTACTTTGGCCCATTTCCAGGTACCAAATTTTATCCTAGTTTATCTATTACTGTGTAAGAAAAATGCCTAAAGCTAAAAACAACAAACAACAATTTGGGATGTGAGAAATTCAGGTAGGGCTTCTCTAGGTGAATCTTTAGTTCGACATGTCAACTGAGAGCATTCACTGGTACTTCTTAGGTTGGCCTGGAGGGTCTGAGATGGAAAAAAGGGCTGGCTAGCTGGGCAGTTTTTTTTAATAAAAGCATCTCCATGAGCTAGCTTGGGCTTCCTCACAATGTAATGACAAGTCTTCAAACTTTTTCATGGGTCCAGTAGGATTCCGAGACCAGAATGGAAACTTCAATGTATTTTTCTGAATGGGCCTCATAGCTCACATGCTATCACTTCTGACACATTAAATTCTCTCTGAAATAATCATAGACAAACCCAGATTAAAGGTTAAGCATAAGAAAAGCCTGTGAATAGTGGGAACTGTGTTTCATTTGGGGAAGTGGGCAGATTTGTGGAGACAAAATTTTTTCATAGACATTTACTTGTGTTTAAAATTCCCTGTTGTCTTATGGATATATATGTGTATAGATACATCATTTCCTAGAGCTAAACTTCCAACTTCCTCTACATTTGGCAGCTGACCATCATCCTTTGGTTCCTTTGAACAATCTATACCATACCCATCTTTTTTCATATTTCTGGTGTAATGAGGATCAACCAAAAATTAAAGTAAGTCACATGTTATTTATTCCAGTTCAAGCCGTAGGTTCTCTCTAACATTTAAGTAACATTTTGCTTTGTTTCGTTTTGTTTGTTTTTTTTTGGATCAGCCTTAGGGGAAAAAAATTTTAGCTTCTGAAATGTACAGAATCTTATAAGATCCAAACAGTTCATTTGAAAGATTTCTTTTCACCCCAACTTTAAGTGTAGCAAATTTTCTTTGTTATAAATAATGTAACAAAACAGAGCTTCAGTATAACCTTTTTCATCAACTAGCCTTGTGCATTGTAGTTTTGGTACAAAAGAAAAACAAAACAGGTTGTGTAATCATTTGAAAAAAGGTCACTTGTCTTATACACAGTGATTTTTGGTGTTGTTTGGATATTTTCTTTTTTTCAAGCATTGTCACATCTGACCTTCAGCTTGGAGGTAACTTTTGGCCTCTTGCTGCTACTGTTTCACTAAATACCATTAAAAATAAATGGAAGGATGTTGCAAAAGCTGGTATGTTGAGGGAAGGGTAGCCATAGAAATTCAGTACAAAAAATATAAGAGAAAGATGGTAAGATGATTATGTATTATCTTATTTTCTAAGTATTTCCTGGATGGCAGAAGATATAAAAACAACTTACTGAATGATTCTATCATTTCTTTATTCGTGGCCCGATTTTGTGAGTTTATTGTTGTTTGCTTTGTTTTATTTTTGTGAGTGCATTATAGTGTTTTAAAAAGTCTTGATGGGGAAGGAAAGCTGAGAATCTGCACCTGAGTAGCTATTACTGCATGCAAGTACTCACACTCCCTTCACAAATATATAGTATCTTCAGATGTTTAGGTGGACAGATTTCCTAAGTCCCAATTTTTATAAAAGAGAGAGAAGTGGTGACTAACTTTTATTAAGAGATCAATGTCATCTAAAGACACAACATGAAACAGATAAAATGAGCCTTAATAGTAGATTTTTCTTGGGCCATTAAAAGAAACTTACAGATCCAAGACTGAGAAGCTAGACTTTTAAATAAACAAACAAATTTAGAAAAAAAAGCTAGATGTAGGAAAGTAAATATATGGGTTATAAGAATTTTGATCTGAAACTGTTACTTCTAAATTTAAAAGGAAACACAAGCAAGAGTTGTATTTTCATTTATATGTAGCATCTACAAATCCTATCTTTACATATCTGTATAAGAGATTGCCCCCAAACTTAATATCTTAAACATCCATTATCTGACATGTTTGGCGAGCCAGAAATTTAAGAATGGCTTAGCTGGGTGGTTCTAGTTCAGGATCCCTCATGGAGTTATAATCAAGATGTTGGTAACAGTTGCAGTCATCTGAAGTGTTGATTGGAGTGGGAGGATCCACGCTTAAGATCATTTGTACGATTGCCCAAAGAGGTCTTGGTTGCGCACCGGTTGGGCCTCCTGGCAGTGTAAAATGGCACCTAGCTTCTTGCAGAAGGAGGGAGGAACATTACACAAAAGGGAAGCTGCGGCATTTTTTATAACCTACTTAATCAATGATATGCCATTATTATGGCATTTTATATTGGTGACAGACGCAGACCAACAGTGATGTAGTGTGGGAGAAGACTATAGAAGCTGTGAGTACTGTGAGTCAGTGGGAGACATCTTGGGGTTAGCCATCACAATCTCAAATAAGATATTTACCACAATACATCTTGAAACAGACTGAAAGGTCTTTCTAAAATCTCTATTTTATTCAATTTGTTTTTCTATAAATATGATAAATAATTTAAAGATATATTATGACAGATGTAAAGCAATGTCTAAATATATACAGGCCTCTCTCTCTATATATATATCATATTTATGTGTATGTATGTTTGTGTATGTTGTATGCTATTCAGTCTATTTTCTTTATGTAGCTTCCTCTTTTTTTCACTAAAAGAAAAGGAAGTTCTTGCTATATAAATTTGTACATCTCAGCAGGAAGTCATAAGCTATTACTTGGCCAATAATTATACTTTATGAAAATCATTCCTTAAAATTAGGCAGCTCTTTAAAAATGATACATGTTTATATTATCTTCTGGATGAAGTGACAAATAGTGGCTTGAATTTCTCTCTGGCATACACAAAAATATTCTAATATAACATCATTTCAAATAACATGTATTTTAATATACAGTTATATTTTAAGTGATAATCTTCTCATATTAAACCAAACAGTGATTGATAGGACATTCATCATGGACAATCAGACACCTGTATTTTTACATATGTTTTTTATAATCTCTTCAACAATTAACTATTTAATATGTACCTCTTAATTTAAAAATACCATGGAGATAAATACAGTGTTTTCTCTGAGGTATGATTCTGTGCAATTTGGTTGAATTGTAGGGTATGACAAATTAATTTTAAGCTAGCATATGTCTGAGTTGATTAGTTTATACATTCTATCACTGTATTTTACATATTTTAATTAACCATAAAATGCCAAGAGCTCACAGCTTTCCTTAATTTTGAAATAGTTTACAGGTGGCATTAAAAAAGTGTCTTAAAGAGTAGTTCTTTTTTTTTTCTTTGTTTTTTCATGAAATCAGTTCTTCGGCACCTTTTTTTTTGGTCTCAAATGATCATATAGCAATAATTTAAATTCTAGTGGGAAATTATGACTTAAATCTTAGCTGTTAGGTTAATAAGATTGGTGTAAGTGTTTACTGGGGTTAAGTGTTCTCTGTCATTACTGAGAAATAATTGTTAAAATAGACTCTTGGTTCAGTTTCCAGGAGCTACTTTTTCCTCCTCTCATATTGAGGACCATTTTATGGAGATAAAGGTAATGTTCATACTATTGACTCATAGTCTTCCTTTGTGAAAATATACCTTAGCGGGAAGTTTACTTTTGTACATAAATGTATTGAGTTAGAATTCTACTTATTTATTTGCATATTTACCCATTTAAGGAATAAAAATTAATTGTAGAACTGCAATAAATAAAACTCATTTTTAGAATTAATTCATTTTCACCAAAATATTTCTTTAAGAGAATTAAGATACCTCCGATAACCAAGTTATTCATGTTGAATATGCAGGATGGCACACACAGTGTTTAATCAGATAAGTATATAATTTTTAGTACACATGTAAAAATACCTGTCTCAATAATCTATATTGAAATTTAGTTATTTGAACAAGGACATTTATTCTTTTAAAGACTATTAAATTGTCAGCCACTTAGAAAATGATCTTCCCATCAAAACATTTCTGGAGTGAATTTTATTAATGCATATGGAAATGAGAATAGACAAATTGAAGGCCATGCTGAAAAGAAGTTGTGGAGACAGAAATAGTCATTTTAATTTTCATCAGGGTTTTCAAAACATCCAGAATATCTATTGTAGAAATATCTCCAATGGGGGAAAAGAATAAATTTTCCAGTTTAAAATTACTTCTACTTATCCTAATCCATGAAAGGTGCTCTCACGTACATCAAACATTTTTCATTCTTCCTCACACATGACCTTCCGTTCCGCCAGGCTGCCTCCTCCCCACCTGAGACTCCTGTAGCATCCATACTGCAACTTGGCGTTTCCTTTGCCGTAAAGTCTTTCCCTCGTTGTTCTCAGCTCCAATTTTACAAGTTGTTTTTCTGATCAAAGGCCCATTTCATTTTCTCCTGTAATTCTATAAGGAAACTGGCTTTTGGTTAACTTTTAATTTTCTGTCCACTTTATTGTTTTCCATGCTTTCTGATCCTTCTAAGTTTAGAGTAAGAAAAGAAAGAAATTGCCCTATGCTCTCTGAAAGGTGGCAGGATTTTAGAGCTGACATGCTTTGGGTCCTTTCATGGTTTCTCTGGAGGCAGCCTGTGCCAGTGGTGCGCTGTGGTTCCTCCTGGTGGAGGAATCTGTCTCTTGGCTGAGTTTCATCCACAATCCAGGGACCTTCGACCTTTCACCTTACCCTACCCCCTTACCTTTTGCACAGAATACAAAACAACACTGTGCTGTGCTGTTTTGTTTTGTTTTTCCTGTGTAGCCTGTGTCCAATGCACAGAAATGTTCCAGCATCTTTGCTTCAATGGACTCTGGGAATGGAGTAATTCTCAGGACTTTTGTCTGATGCCACAGTGGCTTCAGCCAGCCTTTTGTTCTTGAGAGTCCTGGGACAATGTTCCACCTCTCCACACCTAGTGCTCTAAGTGGTTGTGTTAAAACCCTTTTCTCAAGAATTCCAAATAGAAGGCAGCATCCCCTTCCCTTTTCCCAGGGAAGCCTGGGCTTTTACTTCTCACTAAAGGAATATTCTTTAGGGGAACCCCGGTGGCTCAGTTGGTGAAGCTTCTGACTCGGTTTCAGCTCAGGTCATGATCTCCGAATCGTGAGGTCCAACTCTGAGAGGAGGAGTCCTCTGCTTCAAGATTCTCTCTTCCTCTCTCTCTCTCTCTCTCTCTCTCTCAAAAATAAATAATTTTTTAAAAGAATTAGTCCTTAAAAATAATATCTCTCAATCTCAGTTTTCCTCATCCTTTCATACCATTGAGAGTAAGGCAATTCTATGGTTATTTAACATCTAGTTTACTTTCTCTTAGAGTTTTTTTGTTTACCATATAACTTACTTTGGAATGTGGCTTGTCTGACATCTTTATTTTAGCATTTGATTATAGTAAATGAAAAAAAAATCTATGACTAAAGGAATATCTAAATTTATTTCCTAATTCCTTCTTGTGTGAATTTCTCCCACCCTTTCTCTTTATGAAGCAATAAACAGAAGGATTTTCAATTAGTGCTAATGATTTTCAAAATCTGTTAATATCCTTTAAGACAAAAGCTGCACTAGCAAGGTCAAAGGAACTCAAGGAGCAATGTTTGAAGTGGGCTTGTGGATATGGAGTTAGGAATACATACTAAAAACTCAGGAATCGTTGAGCTGACATGGAAGAATATAGAATTTATATTCATACACTTTCCCCATTTTCACTTTTCATCATTAATATTAACTAGTCTATGCTACAAAAATATTTCAAGAAAATCCAGAAAAATATTTACACTTTAATGAACAATTTTAAAGTTAATGTAAAATTTAACGAAGCATAGCAGTTGTAACTAAATTTAAGTTATTCAACAATAGCCTCCAGTATTATTAACATCATCATTGTTGTCTCAATTCGAACTGGACGTGTAAGTATCAGAACATACTAGATGCAAAAACATGAGTTAATGTATCTGGAACAGACATCTGTTTATTTAGTTTTTTCCCTAATAGCCATATTAGGATACTTCATTCATGGTTCCATTTATTTTTTTTATTTTATTTTTTTAAAGAAAGCAGATTAAACTACTATAATTTGGGGTCTTTTATCTACACAGTATGACTGTATATTTAAATGAAAATACTGAAAAGAAGATTCCCATTACTGATCCCATGTCAGGCACTCATCTAAGTCCTTTGATCGCATCACCCCATCTAATTCCACAAATGTATGAGTTAATAGTACTATTTCCATTTTACATGAGGAAACTGCACTCACATATGGTTGAGCAGGGAAGTAGGATCTCACACTTGTTTTACATGTGGGCATAGCACATACTCTTAATGACTACAGTACTCTGACTATAATGATTGCCTATAACATTTGTAGTTAGTTCAGAGACACTTCATATTAATGTCAGCGTGTTATAAGAATTTTTTTAAAAACTGAATTTATACTAAATCATCTTACCAAATTATGCAGATCATTTTTACTTTTTGGCACAAAGTAGAATTTATATGCTCAGACATTTCTATATCTGTACACACGTGTAGGAAAACAGGCCCGGACCACATATTTCTCTCATTTTTTTAAATTCAAGATAGAAAAAGTTGAGCTGTTCTTTTTTAAAAGTGTAATAAATAGACATATTAATCAAATACCCAAATTCCCTGTAATTATATATACATTGGTTCTATTAACATTAATGAGAAATAAAAGTCTGGAGAAATATGACTTAGTAAAGATTGTACAAATGAAAAGTTAGGTTCTATTTCAATCATTTGAGCTAAGAGAGTTTACAGGGTTCTAATGGTACCTGCAACATTTACATCAGATCTGAATCATGTTTCGTTCTGGTATATAAAGCAGGGAAGCTAATGTGATACTGTAGGGGAAAAATCCACATAATGAGTGATCAAAGAGCCTAAAGGGCTCCTATTATATGTCTTAGGTTTCATTTTACCTCTCATTTATGTGTAGCAATGAGGTGTGAAAATTGTGCTTTGGTTGTCTTAAGTATCAGTAAACTGCATCACACCACACTTCTTTACTACTTAATGGGAATGAGTGAGATTCACTTTACAATTAGTTCCTGCATTTAAATGAAAAAGATAATATCCAAATGGTGCTATACTTCCTGTTGGAATGAGGTTTTTCCAGTGAATGATTCACTAGTTCTTTCAAGTCTAGTTAGCAATAACGTCTTTTTGTAAGATTTTTTTTTTTTACATTGAAGAGCTTTCCAAGTACATTTTTGTACAAACTGTACTCAATAAATATTAAATTATCTCATGGAATATATTTTTGCTGGGGTGATAGGTGGCCAGACCAATATCCAGTGATAGTGTTTCTAAGATCTAGTTTAGGGGTAATGTGAAATTCTTACCCCATAAAGGACTAACCAAATGCTATTTTTAATATTGCCATTACTAAATGAAGTTCTTTGCCATGTCTAAATCCCTAGAATTCACAGGTTATTAAATGTGTGGTTTAATGACTCATTTAAAAAGAGGTTAATTTAATAGATTTTTGCTGAGTCCGTGAGTGGTCCTAAGAAAATGAGAATTTTTTTTTTTCTTAAAGATTTTACTTATTTATTTGAGAGAGTGAGCATGTCCCTGGGGGAGGGGCAGAGGAAGAGGGACAAAAAGACTCCCCAATGAGCAGAGAACTGGAAACAGCCAGATTCCAGGACCCCAAGAACATGACCCAAGCTGAATACAGATGCTTAACAAACTGAGCTACCCAGGTACCCAGAAAATGAGAATTTCAATTACTTTACATCTGGCTATTGTTATGAATGGCATGTTTATCCCTCCCTACTTCTTGCCCCCCAGTCATATGTTGAAACCTCAGTATGATTGTGTTTGGAGATGGAGCATGGGGGAGGTGGTTAGGTTTAAATGATGTCATGATGGGACTACTGCCCTTCTAAGAAGAGAAAGAGACTAGAGGTCACTCTGTAGGCTCAGTGTGGACCTGGTTATCTATACCCAGGAACTGGGCTCTCTTAGGACATTGGACCTGCTGGTACCTTAATCTGGACTTCCTAGCCTCTAGTATTATAGATACAAATGTCTGTTGTCTAACCCACCCAGTCTATGGTTTTTCCGTCATAGCTCTTCAAACTGACTAAAATAATCAACTTCCTTTTACTTCTTGATTAGATTACTTTTCTTCCATTCCACTATGTTGGCAAAAGCATTTATTTAGACCTTGAGAATTCAGAGTATTAGTCAATCTCTATCATAATTTCTTTTTTTTTTTGGACATTTTATTTATTTTCCAGTGTTCTAAAATTCATTATTTATGCACCATACCCAGTGCTCCATGCAATACATGCCCTCCATAATACCCATCAACAGGCTCACCCAATCCCCACCCCCAACCCCTCCAAAACCCTCAGTTTGTTTCTCAGAGTCCACAGTCTCTCATGGTTCTTCTCCCCCTCCAATTTCCCCCAAGTAACTTCTCCTCTCCATCTCCCAATGTCTTCTGTGTTATTCCTTATGCTCCATAAGTAAGTGAAACCATATGATAATTGATTCTCTCTTCTTGACTTATTTCACTCAGCAAAATCTCTTCCAGTCTCGTCCGTGCTGATACAAAAGTTGGGTATTCATCCTTTCTGATGGAGGCATAATACTCCATTGTATATATGGACCATATCTTCTTTATCCATTCATCTGTTGAAGTGCATCTTGGTTCTTTCCACAGTTTGGGGACTGTGGCCATTGCTGCTATAAACATTGGGGTACAGATGATACTACAGAAAAGGGCCGATATCCAAGATCTATAAGGAACTCCTCAAACTCAACACACACAAAACAGATAATCACATCAAAAAATGGGCAGAAGACATGAACAGACACTTCTCCAAAGAAACACAAATGACTAACAGACACGTGCAAAAATGTTCATCATCATTAGCCATCAGGGAGATTCATAGCACAATTTCTTTAAAGAAACTCGAAGAAGTCAGTGCAGGAGTAATTACAGGAGTAATACAGAGTGGTACCATCTCTTTTCCCAAGAAGACAGTTCTGTTTATTCATTTACACAAACAACTTTTTGAGATAGTATTTGAACCAAGTGCGTGCTTGCTTTTTATGATGGAGACTTCTAAAAGGTTAAAAAGCTTATCGCTGGGCAGTTTTATTAGTAATTCCATTTCTATTTTTGCTTCATTCTCTTCCATTTTTCAAAGTGTGGCTATAATTAAATACTGTATATAATCTCATACATTGCTAACACAGGCATATAACTTAGGACACAGATTTGCAGCAGGCTGAAAGAGGGTTCTTTTGTATTCATCTGAATTTAAAGGTATAATCAGAAATGTTAGGGCACCTGGATGGCTTGGTTGGTTAAGTGACTGCCTTCGGCTCAGGTCATGATCCTGGAGTCCTTGGATCGAGCCCCACATTGGGATCTCTGCTCAGCGAGGAGTCTGTACTTCCTCTGCCCCTCCCCTCTCTCATTCTCTCTCTCTCTCTCTCTCTCTCATCCTCTCTCTTTCAGATAAATAAATAAAATCTTTAAAAAAAAAAGATATTTGTAAGACTTTAAAGTGATAACATAAATTTAATTGATGTTTGGAATTACTGCCTTTCTTATCTCACTGCTCCATACTTTGGCATGTTATGTCAAAATGACTTGATTTGAAAGAATATTTTCCTTGTCAAAGAAGTGGCTTTTTTGGTCAGGTGTCAAAGAAGTAAGTTCTTTGTAAGAGGAATCAAAATTATTTTTCCTAGACTTTTCCTCCAAAGATCTTGCAGATTTTTTATAATCTTAAATTTTATGAAATGCTTTTAAATTCTATTGATCAAAATATGTGAGATTCCATCTCTAAAAAGTCTGAAACCCCCACTGCAAAAAATAATATATATATATTTGAGCAGTCTTCACTAATAATAATTCCTCATATTTTGATGAATTTACTGGACCAATAAAAAGTCATTATATACCAGTCTAGTGAATAAGTAGAGTTATCAGTCTGCAAAGAACCATTTTTGGCAAAATTGTGAAATGGTAATAAAATGTTCTTTTCTCAATTGCTCCATGGGCATATTTTTTATTAGAGTAAGAAATGTTACATTTTATAATATTATACAGTTTTTCACAAAGATCTTCAGAAATAAATAGATGCTCTCATCTTCATCAAAACATCTATTATAGGGACAGCTGGGTGGCTCAGTCAGTTAAACAACTGCCTTTAGCTCAGGTCATGATCCCAGGGTACTGAGGTTGAGTTCCACATCTGGCTCCTTGCTCAGCCGGGAGCCTGCTTCTCCCTTGCCTGCTCTGCCTGCTGCTCTCCTTGCTTGTGCATTCACTCTCTCTCCCTGACAAATAATAAAAATAAAACATCTTAAAAAACAAAACAAAACAAAAAAAACAGTAAACTTACCATTGTTTAGTCAGCACTTGGGAATAAATCATAATAAAAGGTATATTGCTCCACTTTTCTCAGAAAGACAAAGAAAAAGTTGATTTTTTTCCCTCAACTTCCAAAACACAGTTAATATAATGAGCCTATGTCTTTGAGTCAGTCACCTCCTAAGTTCAAACTGTGCAGTTTTTCTCTAAATATTAATTCCTATTATATATAATATACTAGTTATGCTATGCCAATATATACAAATAATTTAGGGAGATTATAAAATACTTTAAAATGTGTTCTCCTGGCTAGTTAAAATAAGTTCTCTAGGACTTCCTATTTGGTGGCATTTTGTTTTCTCTCACAATTATTCAAGAAACTCCTTCTAACATTTTGCCACCTTCTCTTCCAGGCCCCCGGTTACCTAAATATTTTACTTTTTCTTTCTATAAGCATTATAAATACACTTTTCTTTATGGATAACTTGTGTCCACCCTCTATCCCAACCTCTTATATTTTTAGATTTAATATTCTCTGTCTGGACTACCCATAGGTGATAATGAAAGTGCACAGCATGTAATGCTTTGTATTTCTGCTGAAATCCAGTGTGAATCATGTGCATTGTTAACTGATGTGGTGACATGAGCCTTTGCTCCACTGACAGTGTCTAGTAGAGTCCCCAGCAACTGACTTCCATGCACGATTTTTGGTTCTTCTGTAAACTAATCTTAAATTTATTTTTTTATTATTTATTTATTTATTTATTTAATTTTTTTTCTTTCTTTAGCAGGCTCCCTGCTGAGCGGAGAGCCTGATGTGGGGCTCGATCCCAGGACCCTGGGGTCATGACCTGAGCCGAAGGCAGAGGCTTTAACCCACTGAGCCACCCAGGCGCCCACCCCCGAGTATATGGTTTTAAGCTGGATTCAATGGTCCTGATGAAAATGCCTGAAACAAAAGGAATGAGGAACATAAAGTAATTGCTTCTAGAGAACACTTTTTTCCCCCCTTTCACCTCCACATGGTGTAAAAATAAAGGTGTGAAAAATTTATCTCAGGCAGAAAATTTTGCTGATTAGAAAAGAAAGGGTTCTACCTGGGGACTTCCATGGAGTATGCCCCATTGGCTCCCCTCCACAGGAGAACAAATCTAGTGTCTGTGAAAAAACAATAACAGCGATAGTGGAGATACGTAGTAATAATATTGTTCATGAGTTTTATGACGCTAAAAAGCTCATGTTGGCAGAATTGTCCCTATGGATATAAAAAATTGTGAGCTGTTATTCATACTTAGATTTTCCCACAAATTAGCATAAGGTTTTGATACTAGTGGTAAACATAATTAACACTGGAGAACCATTTAAATAAAGCCGCTATAACTGCCATTATTTATCTGCAAAGCTGGAGGCTGCGATATTAAAACACGTACTATATCTACTTTTAAAAGAATTGTGAGGGACACCTGGGTGGCTCAGTCGGTTAGGCGGCTGCCTTCGGCTCAGGTCATGATCCCAGCGTCCTGGGATCGAGTCCCACATCGGACTCCTTGCTCGGCAGGGAGCCTGCTTCTCCCTCTGCCTCTGCCTGCCACTCTGTCTGCCTGTGCTCGCGCTCTCTCTCTCTCTCTCTGACAAATAAATAAAATCTTAAAAGAATTGTGAATAATAATCAAAAACACTCCATAAATAAGAAAAGCATAGAAATATAGAAAGGAAATAAATTTTAACTCCAAAAAGTTATTGTAGATACACAGTATTATTTTTGTTACAAAGAGATGTTTTGAATAGAAAAAGTCAATGCATATAATTGAAACTCTGTAATTCTAGGGTTGAATTAAATACAGTATTTCTTACACACACAAAAAATGTACCCCATTATGTTTCCTATCTTGTGCTCTGTATTTCAAATGCAATTTTAATTGTCTTGATTGATTACAGAAATGAAATACCTATACATACTCTTGAGACACATTTGTAATATTATTTACATGTACAAAAACACAAATTCGGACAAACTTGTAAAATAAGGGTTTTAAAATATTTTTGGCAGTGGCACTTTTTTTTCAAATAAAATCTTGCTTTTTTGTTGTTGTTGTTGTTAAAGATTTTATTTATTTATTTGACAGAGAGAGAGATCACAAGTAGGCGGAGAGGCAGAGAGAGAGGAGGAAGCAGGCTCCCCGCTGAGCAGAAAGCCTGATGCGGGGCTCAATCCCAGGACCTGAGATCATGACCTGAGCCAAAGGCAGTGGCTTAATCCACTGAGCCACCCAGGTGCCCCTAAAATCTTGCTTTTAAAATCAATATACTAAAATGAAAATAACATATCTATTGAAATACTGCCTGTTCCACTTTTCCTCTGATCTTCCTCCTCATGGTGAGTATCTTCCCAGAACTTTCAGATCTGGAACTCAGTTTGAAAGCCCCTTTCCAGGTACATTTTTGTAAAATAAAACTGATCACAACTACAAAGTCCCAACAGTTGGCTTATTCACACCGAGCTTTGCCCAGGGTCTGTTAGTTAGTAAATATTTACTGAACCTTGGGCCCTTTAGTAGAATTCAAAAAGCAGGAAAGAAGAAATGACAAGTTTTGAGTAACAGCATTAACTCCAGTGGAGCTGGGCACAATGTTAGGCCCTAGTCCGAATGAGATAAAAATACCAAACAGAAATAAGGATAGAGGAAAAAAAGATTGAGGAAGAGGACGAAAACAAAAACAGAGGTTCTTGAGTGCCGTGTAGAACATTTTAGTGTGGTGGAAAATATAGAAATGTTGGAAGCATGGAATATGATGGAACCTGAATTTTTAATGTAGTATGCATTTATGTATGCTAATGGAAGAGAAGCACTACACTTCCACCAGTCAACCAAACGTCATTAAATGTCATTTATCTTGATTGGCTTTTGGATTGCAATGGGATTCTCTAACTCAGTGCATTTTAGGTACTTGCCTGTTCCACCTGTGCCCTTCTAAATCCGCCCTGAAATGAGGAAGTAAGTCCAGTGGGACCTTGTGTGATATGCTGGTGGGTTTCACTCATTATGAATGATCTTCTAATCTGTGGTGCATCTTTACTCCACTTCTGCTATGGAAGCTTATTGACATTGCTGATTTAATTTCTTTTTTTTTTTATTTGATTTTGCTACTCAGTGATTCTATCACCAATGTGATTTACATTTTTGATGATTAGACTCTTGGGAACTCTTCATACTTCAGCATTGAAGGAAGGAATGTTTGAACCTTTTTAATAGTGACTATTATACATAGCTGACAAACCAAGCAGAAAATGTACTTTATTGCTACACATCTCAGTTGCTATCATGGACATATTATAAAGGAACTAGGGAGGCATTCCAGCTTGTATGGTGTCACAGCTCACTTGTGGGGTGGTCCTTGGTGGGAGAGGGAAAAAGCCTATAGTCTGCAGCTAACCATGTGACATGAAGCTTGAGCAAGGAATGTGACAGGGAGGAAGTCAGAAGCCCAATGTTTGCTTGTTTTTGTTATCTTGGTCCTAATATTTTTTTAAATTTATTTTTATTTTTTATAAACATATAAAGTATTTTTATCCCCAGGGGTACATGTCTGTGAATCGCCAGGTTTACACACTTCACAGCAATAACCATAGCACATACCCTCCCCAGTGTCCATTAACCCACCCCCCTTTCCCGACCCCCCTCCCCCCAGCAACCCTCAGTTTGTTTTGTGAGATTCAGAGTCACTTATGGTTTGTCTCCCTCTCAATCCCATCTTGTTTCTTTTCTTCTTTTCCTACCCTCCTAACCCCCCATGTTGCATCTCCACTTCCTCATATCAGGGATATCATATGATAGTTGTCTTTCACTGACTGACTTATTTCACTAAGCATGATACCCTCTAGTTCCATCCATGTCGTTGCAAATGGCAAGATTTCATTTCTTTTGATGGCTGCATAGTATTCCATTGTGTATATATACATCTTCTTTATCCATTCATCCGTCGATGATCCTAATATTTTTTAAGTAGCTTTTTTTTAATTGCAAAAAATGCTAGCCTCTTCCCTCCAAATATCATTGATGACTTTTTAAAG
The DNA here is from genome assembly GCA_004024625.1 of Mellivora capensis. Taxonomy (NCBI): domain Eukaryota; kingdom Metazoa; phylum Chordata; class Mammalia; order Carnivora; family Mustelidae; genus Mellivora; species Mellivora capensis. The sequence continues at coordinate 29,844 of PISX010019817.1, forward strand.
GCCTCTGCACTCATGGTTCATCTCTCTCTCTGATATCCCCCCCTTCAGTTTTCCCTTCCTTCCCCTGGTATCCTCTATTGGGCTGGTGATGGATATTAAGTAGGGCACCTGTTGTAATGAGCACGGAGTGTTTTATGCAAATGGAATACTACATCAAAAACTAATGATATACTATATGATGACTAACATAACATAATAAATAAAAAGAATAAAGGCCTCTGCAGATGAGGTAATTATTTTTTCTTTTTTTTTCTTTTATTTCTTTTCAGTGTAACAGTATTCATTGTTTTTGCACCACACCCAGTGCTCCATGCAATACGTGCTCTCCCTAATACCCACCACCAGGGTCCCCTAACCTCCCACCCCCCACCCCTTCAAAACCCCTCAGATTGTTTTTCAGAGTCCATAGTCTCTCCACATGAGGTAATTTTATATTAATCATTGCTTAAAGAATTTTTGGAAAATTTGTGTTTTACCTTGCTATCCAAGTTTTGACTCCTTTACAATTACAATTTACTAGTTAACCATAGTATAACATAATTTTCTTCACTTTCAAATACATGTTTGAAATTCTTAGAGACCATGCCATACTTGTTACAATTTCAGATGAGTTCATGATGTCGTGAAATCTTCTCATTAATTTGTTTCATTGACTGTGCTTATGCTTCCAATGAACAGGATATAACCATGGCAATAACCATAGTTAAAAATATAATTTAAATTCTATAAATTGTTAAAAAGGAGAACAAATAAATGATAATAAAAATATCAAAAAGACATTTTTAGATTCTTTTTTCTTACTGGAGAACTATATGAAAGTTAAAACAAACTATATGTGTGTGTGTGTGCATATATATATATATATTTCTAAAGTACTTAATGGAACCCAAATGTGCTAGGAACTTCAATAATTTTATAGGTCACTTTCAATGGTTTAATAAAGGACCACAAGGAAATTAAAATTTATTAGAAGTTCTGAGGAGATACACAGCACACTTGGAGTGGGCACATGGGAAGGCAAGGTGCAGGTAGGAAAGGGCAGGAGGACCTGGAGCACGTGGTTTTGTTAGGGTCCATTGTGGAGGCCTTTGCACTTCCCGGCTAAAGCTGGATTGGTCAATTTAAACCAATAAAGATTGGGGTTCTGGGGTTCCACAGGGTTCCACAGGGGTCTTATGTAAGGGATACACAAGGGGAAGGCCCTAAGAGACCTGTGAGATTGTTGCTCACAAGGAGTGTTGGGGAAGTCATGTCAGGAGCTTACGTTTGTTGTGAGTCTGTGGGTTGTTCTCTAGGACATGCAATTATGGGATGGCTGGGGTCATTTCAGTTCCTCAGCAGTCAGCTTGGCCACATAAATGGATGCTAAGGCAGCAAAATCGTGGAGGGTTTTAGCTAAACTCTGGACTCACACATTCACCCAGGTCATTACAAGTGAAAGGGGGGAAACCTGAGTAAGGTTGGCAAAATGTATAAATGTCAATATGTTGGTTGGGGTATTATACAATAGTATAGCAGATTTCAGTGGTGGAAACAGGGTAAAGTATACATAAGATCTCTTTGTGTATTTCTTACAGCTTTGTGTGAATCCATCTCTATCAAAATTTCAATTAAAATGTTTAAAAAGATACGTATTCATTATAAAATATTTAGAAAAGACTAATAAACCCAAAGAGGAAAGTTGCCCTTGTATAGTCAGTATTTTCCTCATCTTCTTCAGGGCACTTTCCAGGGAGTGAAATAGTGTGATTCAGTTTCCATCAGCAGTACAGTTTGTCCCAAATAAGGTCATCATGCTGGAGTCTGATCAAGCAGTATTAACTGAGTAAGAGGAATTGTGGACTATTAACACATATTATGCAGTTATTATAACTTCTTTATGACTGTGGGAAATAACTTCCCTATCCAGTAAACATTGCAACGGAAGATGTTAACACTTTGGAGTTGGAATGGACCTCATGTCTTACGTAGTCCCACCTCCCCGCCTCTGTATTTCTCATATGGGAATTCAGGTTGCAGAAGTTCAGTGACTTACCAAGGGTGCACAGCTGCTGAGTGGCAGAGGTGGGATCACCCATGTGGTGCTCATCCTATGACACTCTATAACCGATGGTGACACCTAATAGCATTTAAAGGCATTGTCTCTACTTAATGACTATACAGTTCTTATATTTGAAAATTGCAGTCTCACATTATGGAGGTTTGAACTGGAGGTCGAGATTAAGCTTCATGTGGAAACAAATTGAATGCTTCTAGAAATGTTTGTTCTATTGAGATCTTCAAAGGTATCAGGAGTATGACGAATGCTAAAGTTTGATATTAGTGTCTCGGAATGAAATAGCAGGTTATTCTTTCTTAATATTGTACTCGCCTGAAGTGATGAAAATTTAGATGAACACTTGTGACTTAATTCATAATTCTTCTAAGGAGTTTGTTGCCACTCATTTATTTTTCTTTTCACACAGTCCCTCATTTGAGCACTCACCTTCCTGGTTTGGTTCACTTGGAATCTTAGAATGCTTCCCAGAATTCAGTAAGTGTTTGTGAAGCGTTATGATGACTTAAAAACTGTATGTCAGTGTGTAATTAACATTAGTCAAATATATCTTAGTCTTAGAAACTTCAGCGTAAGAAGATCGTATAACGTAAGGACTAAGAAAAAGGGGACATTTTTCACATCACAGCACATACGTTCCTGTATTGATGTATGTGCTCACATTGCAATAAAATGTCTTATTCAAAAGTATTAACAATTCATGGGAAAAGATATTGTGAATATTTTAAAATTATTAAAATAGCAAGCATTTAGAAAAAATCAGTGAAAAACATAGAAGATAGGAGACCATTCATTTTGTGTATTTTTTTTCACTATATACAAAATCCAAGGATTGGCTCAGGAGAGAAACCTGGTGTAAGGTGAGATTGGGAATGCCTGGCCCCAGATCTATCTACTTTTCTCCATCTTCATCACCAGTTTTATTTTCACCTTTCCTAATACAGTGACTCTTCAGGCACCTTCTTTTTTCCCACCTTCTTTTTTATCTCACTTACCACCTCTTTTAATCCACTGTCCTCTGGCCATCTGGATTCACTTAGAAAAGAGAGAAGGAAAGCAGGGATAGAGTAACTGGGGGGCGTTGGATGTGTTTTACCTTCATTGTGATGGTGACATCATGGGTGCTTGCATATGTCCAAACTCACCAGTTGTACACAATAAGTATGTGTGGTTCTTTGTAAAAATCAAACAAAAAAACCTATCCCTGTATTCTCATTGTCCTGACCCTAAAATCTGGAATTCACTTACTCACAAGTTTGTACATTTTTTTTTAAAGATCTTATTTATTTGAGAGTGCACAAGCAGGGAGAGTGGTAGAGGGAAAAGCATATTCCCCTCTGAGCAGGGAGCCCAATGCAAGACTCCTTCCCAGGATCCGGGGTCATGACCTGACCTAAATGCAGACCCTTAACTGACTGAGCCACCCAGGCGTCCCTTACAAGGTTGTGTATTAAAAAGACCCTGTTTATTTCCTGATTTCATCTAGTGCCCACTTCCTGCCTTTACTAATGCTCCAGACACACAGTCTTTGTTTTTTCTTATAAATGTCAAGTCCTTTCACATCCTATGAACTTTTTTTTTTTTAAGATTTTATTTATTTATTTGACAGAGATCACAAGTAGGCAGAGAGGCAGAGAGAGGGGGGAAGCAGGCTCCCTGCTGAACAGAGAGCCCTATATGGGGCTCAATCCCAGGACCCTGGGATCATGACCTGAGCCGAAGGCAGAGGCTTAACCCACTGAGCCACTCAGGTGTCCCGACATCCTATGAACTTTGTACTAATATTCCTCAACATTTTTTTCTCATCACTCAGATCTGAGATTATATGTTTCCTCCAGAGAGAGGCCTCCCTGATCATTCTATCTAAAGTCATTTGCATAATGTCTCACTTTTTCTTTAAAATATGTATCTCTGATAGAAATCATACTGTATAATTACTTGTTAATTATTAGTTATCTCTTTCCCTTTGCCCCAAGTAGGCTCTATTAAGCAAGGATATTTTATGCCATGTTTATTACTGTATTCTCAGAATCTGTATCAATGCTTAGCACATATTAGACACTCAAATATTTGTTAATGGATGTGTACCATCTCCCAATCCTTGGTCGATTCATCTGCCCTACAAAGCAAATCTATACAGGAACAATGAAGGGCCGAATTTTAGAAATAGCATGGAAATAATTGCTTCTGATATCTCATATGATCATTAATAAATTTTCAAAATTGTTGATTAGATACCAATGAGTATAAATGTTGTTAAGTAATATCGAAAGGTCACTCCAGGCTCTTCTCTTCCATCACATACATGATGCAGACAAATGATCTTTTGGAATGTACATCTATAAGGAATATAATGGTAGAGCACGGTCACAGCTATCAGCTGACTAGATGGAAAAGGAAAAACAAAAATTAAAAAAAAAAAGTAAATTTTTCTTCCTAGGACTCTGGAAGTTGTTTTTTCCTCTTGATGATTTTTCTATTGCATGTTTTTTGTTTGTCAGAGATATTCTGTGAGTCACTATCATAGCTAGGAGACAATTTGATTCAAGGACTTCATGAAATAGAGTCATACTATTAGGTAATTGGAAATCATTCCATATTTGCACAAAACTAAAAGACTGTCCTTCAAAGGAAAATTATCACAGCTTTCAAACAATGATTCTTTTATATTCTGTATTATAGATACTAAATTGTTAGGACAAGGCACTCTCCCACACACAGAACACTACATAATCAGTTTTCCACTCTTCTTTCTGCTTCCCCTAAGCACTGACAAAGAGTATTCTTTATCGGATGCTACAATTTCATAGTTATGTTAAATATTTCTTAAACTATCAAAACCTTGCATAAATTCAATTAAGTATTATTTTTAGAAGTAATTTTTCTCACTTTGGGTAAAAATATTTATTGATGAAATCCAAACAACAGACACAGTATTTAGCCTAGGTGACAGCAACATCAGGAACATGAAAATTTTGTAAAGACAACCTTATCATCATTTTATTTTTTTTTAAGATTTTATTTATTTATTTGACAGAGCGAGATCACAAGTAGGCAGAGAGGCAGGCAGAGAGAGAGAGAGAGGAGGAAGCAGGCTCCCTGCCAAGCAGAGAGCCCGATGCGGGACTCGATCCCAGGACCCTGAGATCATGACCTGAGCCGAAGGCAGAGACTTAACCCACTGAGCCACCCGGGCGCCCCTTATCATCATTTTAAAGTTGAAAATAATTTCTTGAAAATGACAAATTAGAGGTTATATGCACACATGAAATAACAGTGGAAAAATTACAAGTCAAATTTTCTAAAAATTACGAGATGGTGTAAAAATAGATAATGGTGGCACTAGTATAGAGACCTCTCAAGGTAGCCAGGAGGGCCTTTCTGAGAAGTTGAAATTTAAGGTGAAGCTTGCATAGTAAGAAAATATCAGCCACATCAACATCTAAGCAAAAAGCATTGCAGGCAGAGGAACTGACAAGTCAAAGACTCAAGGATAGGGTAGTTTTATGTAGATTCCAGAAACTACACACCACAGTGGCTAGACCACAATTGAGCAAACGGGGAAGTACGTTGGATGAGATTGTATAAGTTAACAGAGACCTGTTGGCAATTATGTGGAATTCTGTATAAAGAACAATTATAGTTATTTTAAATAGAAGACTACAGAATGTTTTTTTTTTTTCTTTTGCAATTATAGTGTGGATATTCTGTACAGAATTAATTTAAGTGAAAAGAAAAGAGAAAGAGGAGACCATTTTAGAACAATACCATAGTCTCAGAAGAAATCACGGTGTCTTGGTCTAACATTGTGGCACTGGATGTAGAGAAGAGTAAACTGGCTTTGGCTTTATATGTGATAACCATGATTTGATGGAAGTTGGGGGTAGGAAAGAAGGCTAGCCCATGGGAAAAGCAGTTTTGGACACAAAAGATTTAGGCTGCCACTCAGCTGCCTAACAATGGACCTTGGGCTTGCAACACAACCTTAGCAAGAGATAAAGATCCTACAGAGCTTGTGCCAGACTTCACACTTTGTGTGGGGCTATCTTTTCTTATTTCAAAGCTCAGTGAATGTTCTTACATGGTCTCTACTTAAAGCATGCGCATCACATGGCACATGGCCAACTCCACTGGTTACACTGGTTGTAGAGAAGAGAGGACAAGGTCCTTCCTATTGTGACACAAGAGGGATAAATGTGGGCAAGTTTCCCCGAAATGACCACCTGGAGAGACCCACTAGCCATGGGGGACGGATGCTTACTACTGAAGCTGATCTTGCTCTGTATCTTCTCTCCGTAAAGTGTTATTCCACCCAGTGTCTGACTGTGTTTTGTTTTCCTTGTTAGCTCCTATACCAAGATGCAGGGAACAGAAGTATTTAGAGTCCTATCCTGGGATTGATAAACCAGTACACAGTACTCTGCTCCTCTGGGATTACTAACTGATGCATGGTATTCTTCCAGATAATAATTTGAATATTTTAAACCTAAGCAACTGAATGATGAGAGGGTTACAGTTTAGAGTAGGATAAAGCCATGAGTTTAGATTTGACCATGTAGAGTTCAAGTGTGTAGGTATATATATACCTCAGAGGAAAAATGGGAAAAGTCTCTCATTCATCAGTAAGCCAACAGTTTTTTTTTTTAAAGATTTTATTTATTTATTTGTCAGAGAGAGTGAGCACAAGCAGAGGGAGAAGCGACTCCCTGCTGAGCAAGGAGCCCGATGTGGGACTTGATCCCAGGACACTGGGATCATGACCTGAGCCGAAGGCAGCCACTTAACCAACTGAGCCACCCAGGCGTCCCAAGCCAACAGTTTTTTTTTAAAAGATTTTATTTCCTTATTTGATAGAGCGTACAAGCAGGGGGAGTGGCAGAAGGAGAAGGAGAGGGGGAAGCAGACTCCCCACTGAGCAAGGAGCCCTATGTGGGGCTCTATCCCAGGACCTTGGGATCATGACCTGAGCTAAAGGCCAACACTTAACTGACTGAGCCACCCAGGTACCCCAATAAGCCAACAGTTTTAAAGTCATGAGAATGAGATCATCTATATAGAGAGAAGGTGGGTCCAGGAACAAATTGCAATAAATGACATTTTAAGATCTGACTAATACAAAGAATTTTGCATAGAAGAATGTGAAAGGTAAGGCAGAGAATTAGGTGGGAAATTAAAGTTACCTACTGCTATAGAACCTAAGAGAAACATAATTTATTAGTAATCTGGGTTCAAGCAGATTCATTAAAGTGGTTGTGGATGGGAATGGGTGAAAGCTAGTTTGGAGTGCTGTAAAAAGTGATGTAATGTCAGAACGTAGAGGTGAAAAATGTAAGCAATTTTTTGAATAGTTTGTGGAGAAATTTTGCTGATAGGAATATGAAGTAAAGAGAGGCTAAAAAATACTTGATCTGGGGAAAAGAGGCTGAATATGTGAATAAGAATATGTGAATCAGAATGATCTAATTAGGGAGAAATTGATCAGTCAAGAAAGAATGGGAAAGACAGAGAAAATGATATTTTTATTGAGTGCTATGGAGGAAAAGATTCATCTATGATAGGGGGGGAAAAAAAAGCCCAAAATATTTGGTTCATTGCAAGGGAAGAAATACAAAGTAAAAGCAGACCCTGGTAGGTTTGCAGATTTTGTCATGGGGCAATGAATGAGCAGTACTCCAAAAATTTGTGTTTCTCAAAGACAGGAAGAGCAGTCAACGGCAGAAAGTAAGAGGGGACAGAATCAGAGAAATAAGACTCTAGGAGAAT
>PISX010019818.1:0-37220 GCA_004024625.1 Mellivora capensis
CAAAAAATGGGCAGAAGATATGAATAGACACTTCTCCAATGAAGACATACAGATGGCTATCAGACACATGAAAAAATGTTCATCATCACTAGCCATCAGGGAGATTCAAATTAAAACCACATTGAGATACCACCTCACACCAGCTAGAATGGCCAAAATCAGCAAGACAGGAAACAACGTGTGTTGGAGAGGATGTGGATTTATTTAGTTTGCTAAAACATGACCCAGATGAGAATACAGTTCAATAGGCATTCTTATTGTTCTGTGGGGAGGAATCTAAACTGCCCATGCTTGAAGGCAATCTGACAGTTTCTATTAAAAGATTGATTGGGGGCACCTGGATGGCTCAGTGGGTTAAAGCCTTTGGTCTTTGGCTCGGGTCATGATCCCAGGGTCCTAGGATCAAGCCCCACATCAGGCTCTCTGCTCAGCAGGGAGTCTGCTTCCTCCTCTCTCTCTCTCTGCATACTTGTGATTTCTGTCAAATAAATAAAATCTTTAAAAATAAGTAAATAAAAGATTATTGATTGATTTTTATGTAGGCTGTACACCCAACATGGTGCTTGAACTCATGACCCTGAGATCAAGAGTCACATGCTCTACTGACTGACCTAGTCAGGTGCCCCTGAAAGACTTTAAAATGTCAGGGTTTTTTTGTTGGTTTTTTTTTTTTTTTCAGTAATAGCTCTTAAATAATCTCTCCTACAGGACTCAGTGGGTGGCTCAGTCAGTTAGGTGTCTGCCTTTGGTTTAGGTCATGACCCCAGGACCCTGGGATGGAGCCCCAAGTCAGGCTCCCTGCTCAGTGGGGAGCCTACTTCTCCCTCTCCCCCTTGCTTGTGCTCTCTCTCACTCTCTCTCTGTCACATAAATAAAATCCTTTAAAAAAAAAACTCTTACAGAAATAGAAACATTGGCAGAGATTTTTATATAATAATATTATTGCAATATCCATTCACAAGGTGAAAAGTGAGAGGGAAATGGCAGTAACACTAAGTGTTCAGTAAGAGAATAGTTAAATCTATTCTAGACCTTTACACTAAGGAAATTCTTAGTCATTAAAAATGCTGTTTTCTGAAACTAATAGCATGGGCAAATGTTTATGATGAAATAGTAAGCCAGAAAAAAAAAAGGTTATTAAATCAGATATACAGTATAAGTCTGATAGTGTTAATTTCTTTGGTAGAATTAGGGGTGATTTTCATTTTTATTTATTTTTTAACCTATTTTATAATGATAGTGCATTAAATTTATAATCTTTAAATTATTTAAGAGGCCTGGAAGAAATTAATAAAACATGCTTCCATCAAAAGAATTTTTCTTTAATCTCAAAAGAATACTTCAGAATTATTAGATGCATAAGAAACCCCTATGTGTTTATACTCCTTTTTCCACTAAAATTGTAAGATTGATAACAGAACTGTTTAGTTATATCATAAAATTAAGCAACTGACTAACAATATTTTATTCATTTATTCATTTAATCAAAATTTATTAAGTACCTGTCAAGTGCCAGATATTATCAAAGAACTTATAGCCCAGCTAGGGAGAAAATGTGCTCCCAAAAATGTACACACACACACACACACACACACGTACACCCAACAAAAAACACACCACTCACATAAGTGATATATGTGAGCTGGTTTTTGAAAGAGGTAACCTTGTATAGATGACAAAATTGATAAGGTGGATATGTCATATTCTAAGATACATAGAATGAAAATAATATATGAGGAAGGCAAGCAAATTAATTTTCTCAATTGAGGGTCAATGTTAAAAGGAAATGATAAGAAATAGGATGACTTCATCAAGCAGGAAAAGAGACTGGGGAATGTGGGGAGGGCACATAGTTGGCTTCAGTTGTTCTGTAGATGTTGAACGTTATTTAACTTTAGGTAAAATTTTGATATCATTGATTTTATATCACCTCAACAATTCTAGCATGAGCTCCACCTCAAAGACAGGAGCATTTATGGGGTGCCTGGTTGACTTAGTCAGTAGAGCATGTGACTCTTGATCTTAAGGTCATGAGTTCAAGCCCCAGGTCAGGTGTCAAGCTTACCTTAAGAAAAAAAAAAAAAAAGAGAGAAACATTTAAACTTTTCTCCACTGACCACATGATGGTACACAGTAGAAATCAGATATATGTTAATTCAACTTAAAAGTAGGCCAAAAGTCTCGGCTATTATACAAGAACATAAAAGAGATAATGTTGTATCATACAAGATACACACAAGACAGATTGTTGGGCATGTATTTTGTAATATAAAAATTTAAAAAGAGGGGCTCCTGGGTGGCTCAGTTGGTATGCATCTGCCTTCGGCTCAGGTCATGATCTCAAGGACCTGGGATCAAGTCCTGCATTGGACTCCCCTGCTTAAGGATTTTCTCTCTCTCCTTCTGCCCTTCTCCCCTACTCATGTTCACTCTCTCTCTCAAATAAATAAATAAAATCTTAAAAAAAATTTTTTTAATAAAAAGCAAGAAAATAGGAAGATGTTATAAACAGCGGGGGTGGTGGCAATAATAACCATCTTTTCTATGCTCATGACAGTTTACATGTCCAATGTGTTTTATCCTCAACAACCCTGTGAGTTGTGACTTAGAAAAGTAATATGCATTAGTCATATACTTTGTTCTGCTAGGACTGTATCTTCTAACTCCAAATTCTATGCTTGGTTCATTTCTCATACTACTTTAGGAAGCAAACTCTTGTTCTAGAAAGGATGTGCAGAGTATATTCTTGTGGAAAGGGACTGAGGTCTTTGATATGTTGCTGCTGATCTTTTTGTTGTTGATTAGAAAATAAAGACATTGATTAGATTCACAAGAGCAGAATGGAGCATGTGGTGGGCAAAAGCTTTCAGGAATATAATGCACCATAATACAGTTTCTGATTATCTGTAAGAACCCATGTTAGCAATTGCTAGCCAACTTTTATAATTATAATACACAACAAATATGCATTGCCAATGCACCTATAGATTGTTTAGCAGGTTGAATTACCTACTCATATAAGATTTCTAAATATTTGTGGTGGTCTTTCACTTTGGCAATGTTCTCTTAAAGGGAATATAAAATCTTCCACTTAAATCTATTTTGTATGAGGAGTGCCTGGGTGGCTCAGTTAGTTAAGCATCCGACTCTTGATTGAGGCACAGGTCATGATCTCAGCATCATGGGCTTGAGCTCCGTGGCTGGCTCCATGAGGTTCTCTCTCTCCATCTCCCACCGCCCCCCCCCACTCGTGTTTGCTCTCTCACTCATCCCCCCCATCAAATAAATAAATACGTCTTTTAAGAAATCTATTCTGGGGCGCCTGGGTGGCTCAGTTGGTTGAGTGACTGCCTTCGGCTCAGGTCATGATCCTGGACTTCCAGGATCAAGTCCTGCATTGGGCTCCCAGCTCCTTGGGGAGTCTGCTTCTCCCTCTGACCTCCTCTCTCATGCTCTCTCTCATTCTCTCTCAAATAAATAAATAAAATCTTTTTAAAAATCAAATAAAAAATATATTCTGTATGAAATTACAGCAGAGCATATATTTTAAACACTAAATTCTCATGAAATTGTATATTTAAAGTACAAAATCATATACTTTAAATACTGTAAGTGATCATGGCCCAAAATAAATTTAGGATGAGCATATTTCAGTTTTATATGTTTATGCCTCCTATTTAACATAAGATAGATAGTCAAAATGGAACTAAGTCCACGTTAAAGAGACAGCAGTTGATAACGTTGGACCATAAGTTAGAAGTTTTCAGCCTATTACACATAAAAGCTGAAGAATTTCTCATTTTTTGGAATATTTTAATTGTTCTAGGCTGTATCTTTCTAACCTTTAATATTAATGTTTTTCTCCAGATACATTAATTGTTATTAACTTAAGCCATAAACATCTGATCCTTCTCCCTTTTCCCTCAGCAATTATTAAAATATATTTTATTGGTTGCTTCTTTGCACTCTGGCTCTTTTTATGTACAAGAGTCTATGAATACAACCCAGTTCTCTATGACATTCCCTTTTTTAAAATAACACTCCATTGTATTATTGACTCCTACTAAATTTATCACCCACTGTTGATGACCACCAGATCCCTCCCTGCAGCAGCATTGCCAGTTCAGCATTCCCTTGTTCTAGATTTGTGCACTTAGTTATTCCTCCCTTTGGGAGCCATTTTAGCTGTCTTTATTGAATCTCATTTTACCAATTTCATCTCATCTCTTCAATTAACAACCAAAATAATACTATATTTTAATCTTCCAAAACTAAAAATTCAGTTACAAAACCTGTATTTGCCATATTACATCATATGTAGTTCAGAAAGCCAAGATAGTTATATTGCATGAAAAATGTTCTTTCTTCTCTTCATCCCTCCAGGAGCAAGCTTTCACATTCTTCAGTGATCAACTATGTTTTGTTATTATGCACATAACTTTTATAAAGAAATGATTTTAAATATAGGTAATAAGAAATCACCCAACTGCTATTAATACCTATATTTCTTCCCTTCTTTCCCTTGTCCTTCTCTTCTTCCTTTTTTTCCTTCTAACTACCTACCTGAAGTGACAATAAACACAAAATTATAGTATACATAATTTTTGCAGCCTGCTTTTTACTTTAAAATATATTTGACAATCTTTTCAAGTCAATAAACAGCTCTCTAAAGCATCATTTTAATGACTACTAAATATATTATGTTACATCCTGCTGGCTTTTGAAGAACTTTCTAAACAATGACATATTAGACGTAGCATTATCATCAAAAGTAGCTGAAACATGTAAAGGTGAAGGACCAGACAGTGAACTTAGGATTAGTGCCAAAACAACCTTTCAGAAGTTTAAAATTCAAAAATTATGGGGCGTCTCTGTGGCTCAGTGGGTTAAAGCCTCTGCCTTCGGCTCAGGTCATGATCCCAGGGTCCTGGGATCGAGCCCCACATCGGGCTCTCTGCTCAGCAGGGAGCCTGCTCCCCCCCGCCGCCCCCACCCTCTGCCTGCCTCTCTGCCTTCTTGTGATCTCTGCCTGTCAGATAAATAAATAAAATCTTAAAAATAATAAATGAATAAAATTCAAAAATTAAGCCCTCAGTACTATTTATGTGGGGAAAAAAAAAAAAAGGAAACAGCACTGATTCTCAGACATTGAACTTCCCTCTAACACTGAGTTGACCCATTGTTAAACCTGAGAAGTACAGAAGACCTCATCCCATTAGTCCTATACCTTGCTTACCAGGCAAGGCATCTTAGATACTGTGATAGGCAGAGCCCTAAGATGGGCATTGCCTGTTGAATATGTCCTACATAGTAAGGTCCCTAATACACTGACCTTGTATCAGACAAAGATGGTGCTGAATGTGCCTGACTTAAGCAGGTAAGCCCTTTGAGAGAGGGTTCATTTCTGAAGGGAGAAATTTAAAACCAGAGAGATGCTCATGTGTTGGCCTCAGAGAAACAGACAGCCATGTTGTGACCTGCCTACAGACCTAGCCACATGCCAGGGGTCAGAGCGCAGGCTGCCCTGTGATAGTGGTCTCTGGCTCATTGACAGGAAGAAAACAGAGGCCTCAGTCCTACCAGAACAAGGAACTGTGTTTTACCAACAATCACAGGCTTGGAAGAGAACTCAAGAGTTTCAGGGAGGAACACAGACCAGTAAGCATCTGGACTGTAGCAATGTGACACGCCAAGCTGAGCACCCAGCTAAGCTGTGCCTGGACTTCTGACCTCAGAAATGGTGAGATAGTACATTTATGTTGTTTTCAGCCACTTAGTTTGTGAGGATTTATTACGCAGCAGTGAAAACTAATACAAATCAGGTCACTACTCTTTGGTGGACAAAAGGGGAGAATACTTTAGAAAGGAAGGCATATTGGTTTGTTTTTGTTACATTTTTTGATAGATCATAAAGTAGTGAGTAAAGAAATTAAAGATTAAGTCCTTTAGTATAAATCAGTACCGCCAGGTTGCAAATATCCATTACCTCCTCCCCATTATTCTCCAAGGGCTCTGGATCATCATTTAGGGAGATTCTAAAACATTCAGAGAAAGTCCATGCTTTCTGCGTGGGATGTGCATGGAGGAATCTGAACAGATTGGTTCTTAGGCACCAAATAGTAGAGCGACCATACTTCCCAATTATACCTGTCAAAGTTATCCCGTAAACACTCCCTTTCATTAACAAAAGTGCCCCATTATAGATGATATGTTACATTTTCACCTGACCCATAAGACTTCTGATTCACTAGAACCATTCTAGAAAATGTGGGAGGCTCTTAATCCAACAATTTTTTTCCTTGAGTGGGTGGGAGAATGGATAAGCAAGTTAAGTCTCTAGAGCAGTGGTTTCTAACCTATTTAAATAGAATTTCTCTTTGAAAATCTGTGGAAAGCTATGTACTTCTTTTACCATAGTTTTGAACATAATCACATAATGCACAAAATGTCCAACATATTTGAAGGGATTTATAAATCCTTCCAAAGTCCATTCATAGATCCCTTTTATTCTTGGAGTCCACATTAAAAACTCAGCTTGAATATAAAAATCACAGAACCGCTAGTCTGAAGTCAGTCTGAACTTGCCTATTTATGTCTGATTTTCAGGACCCCAGTGACACTTCCTGAATATCAGGTATAGGCCAAAGCTAGCCATCTACCTCTCCTTCTTGTCAGGGTCCACTAAAACCATCAGTAAAAGTAGATTACAGCCTACAACACCAATGGCAATATGCTACTTCAGTTCTGGAAGAAAGAAGAAAAAATATGACTGCATCAGTAGGAAAGGATAGGGAAGAAATGGTGACTCAAAGTGTTATCCACTTAAACCAATACAGGTCTGAGTTGATGCTCCTGATGATAAAATAAAATCAAGAACAAAACTCTAAATAGCCACCCAGAAAATTGCTTTGTAGTGTGCCTCAAATATGCATATTACAATATATACTGTATTCTCACTGTTCACAAAAAAGATACAATTTATTCCCACTTTTCAATCACCTTAGAGGGACTTCTATAATGCGTTCATTGCTCAATTAGCTTGTCACACCACAAGTGTGGGGGTTAACCATTTTCTTCTCCACACCTTGTAGGAGTCAACAGAATGAAACATCAGCCTTCTGGTAAGGATTAGGAAGATCATACAATGTTTTCCTCCTATTTCCAAGGGTTGAACAGTAGTTGCATAATTGGAAAAGCCTGAAAACCACTAGCCCAGGTACCTCTGTTGACTGGAATTAACATAGAACGCTATTAGAGAGAACACCTTCCATGATTTGAAGAATCAAGCAGGGTCGCATCAAGGTACACATTCTTACCTGTTCATCTACCTCTTGAGAACTGTCAACGTCCGGGCCGTTTGTTTCAAGCTTCCCACATGTACCACTAAGAGATGAGCTGCTATCACTTATGCTACTTTCCGGGGTGCCTGAGACACTGTCACTAGCTGGCCGCGAGGACACAAAGAGGCTGATGTTATCAAAATCATCATCACCAAACCTGTTCTCAGCGTCCACCTTCTGTACTTTCGCTGGATTGTAGGGTTTTAAGAAGGAGGAATACACGTACCCTTTTATAACTGGATAAGAATAAAAAGAAAGAAGAAACAAGGTCATTTGTATGGACCCTCACCAAACATTCGGGGTTAGACAAGCACAGAGAGGCCCCGGGGAAAGTCTCAACTTGAAAAAAGATGGTAGTTCTGCACGTTTTAGGCCAAAAACTTACTTCCTGTATCAACAAGCCACCTGCTTGTACTCCCCAGCGGATCCTTCTGTTCCACCACAGCCACCAACTCCCCTTCCAGAAGATTGATGTCATATTCTTGGGTAGCGTTACACTTGCGTTTCGCTTGGTAGAGTTCTTCTTTACCGTATGTGGATAGTAGTTTGGAGCGGTGAATGTCCGTTTGACGGGGCACTTCTGGCTGGGAGAAGGAAGGAGAAATTTGGATTTAGATAGATGTATAATAGAATTCTCACTGAGCCGCAAAGATTCCTTCTTTGGAGACTTTTTTTAAATGTGGAAGCCATACGTTGATTTGGGATGATTTCATTGTTGAAGCGTTGATGGAGTTATTACTGTGAAGCAACTGTTTTGAGTTATGCAGTGAAAAATTCTCTAGTTAGCACAGGAGGGCAGTGTTGCAGAGAAAAAAGAAAATTCAACTGAGTGTAAGAAGGCAGAGGTTCTAATCCCTCTTGGATGGAATAATTTTTAATTTTGGCCATCCTGTAGACAATCCCTTGTGTATTAAGCACTTGATAAATAATATTTAATTAAGTTGCACATGTGCATGTCTTTTTCTGGGAAAAAATATCGGTAAATTAGTCAGAAGGCAAGAAGTCTAGATCCCTCCCAGCTCTGCCTCTAGTGATTTTGAAAAAGCCACTTCATCTCTGGAGCTGAGGATTCCTTATCTAGAAAAAGGAAAGAGTGGAACTACTGCGATTTTGCTCTATAAAATTCTCTTCATTCATTCAACAGATATTTATATCTGTTGTCAGGCACCATTTTAACAGCTTGGAATATATCACGAACAGAACAGATAAAAAAATCTATAACCTTACAGAACTCATAATATAGAAGGTAGAAATAGACAAGAAATTCTATATATAATAGGTTGGTAAATTACAGGTTATTAAAATGAGATAAGTGATTTGGAAAATAATATACCATGATTTGAACAGGAAAAGAGGTGAGAGTCCTTGTCATGAATACTATCAAACTCACCAGAATTTGCACAGACTTCTTCTTTTCAAAACTAAGTTTCCTCTCAATAAAAGTGGCACTGTTGTCCTTCACAAAATTAAGATTTTGAACCTCTTCTAGTACTCGATTCTGAATTTCAGAGATTCTTGAGTCCAACAGTGGTACCTATAGGGAGAAATGATAGGGCATTGTTCTCAAACTATTCAACCATATTAGGTATTAAATTTAGTAGAGTTGTGACAAACAGAGAAAGCGTAAGATAGCACCACCAAAAAAAAAAAAAAGAAATAGGGCAATGTTAGAAATTTTGGATAAAAACGGTCTAATTTCCTGTCTCCAGAAACCTCACTAAAATGATAGGGATAATTGTTTTTAGAGACTCAAGCCTAGGGGTGCCTGGGTGGCTCTGTCAGTTTAAGTGTCTGCCTTCGGTTCAGGTCATGGTCTCTGGATCCTGGGATTGAGCCCCACGTTAGACTCCCTACTCATTGGGGGTGTCTGCTTCACTCTCTCCCTCTGCCTGACCCCCACCCCCCACCCCCAGCTTGTGCTCTCTCTCTCTTTCAAATAAATAAATCTTTAAATAAAATAATAAAAGTACACACCTAAATAAAAGAATAGAAGAGAAATAAGAAGCAAAGGAATTTTGGAAGAAGGGCTTAGGAATCAATGGTAGTAGGGTCCTCCAAAGTGGTAGGGTGGGATAGGGGGAAGGAGAAAGAAACTAAAACAGAAAGCATTGGTGAAGAGGCTGTGGTGGTTTTTTAAAAAATCAGCAAATTCTTTGACATGTCTCTCATCAAGAGGGGGAGTCCATGTCCTCTCTCCTCAAAAGTGATTGGGTTTTTAGAATTGTCTCCTTGAATAGACTATGGAAATGAACAGAAGTGATGCTATCTGACTGTAAAGATTAGGCTAAAAGATACTACTCAGTTTCTCCTGGTTTCTCTTGGGACACTCACTCTGACAGACTTTAGTGGCCACAGAGGAAGTCCAGTTGTACTGTGGCCACCATATCAAAAAACCATGTTGAAAGGTCAGGTGGAGGGGAGGTCTATGGACCCCCAGCTGTCCTGGTCCCCAACTATTTGAGTCTTCTATCATTATCCCATCTCCCACCCCAAACATGGGCTTGAGGAAGTCTTTGAGATGACTCTAGCCCCAGCTATTATGAGACTGCAACCTCACAGAGACACTGAGAATGACTGCCCCGAGCCCAGGGAACCTTCAGCAGTAATTCAGCAGAACCACAGCAGTAATAAATGACCATTGGTTGCTACATGTTACCATGTTTGATATAATTTGTTATGCCGTTGTAGACAACTGGAATCATCCAAATGGCCATTAGTAGAAATAGGTTGATACATAAAACCCTAGGTACTGTATGATTCCATTTTGGGGAGATACAAACCAGGCATAACAGTCTGTGGTAACACAGATCAGAAAACTGGTCACCTTTGAGGGGCAGGAGCCCAAGAATGGTCATGAGTGGCTGTTATGGAGCACTGAAAAGGGCTAATATTCAGATCTGGATGGTGGTTATACAGATGTATTTATTTGCAAATACGCACTGAGATGTACACTTTAGGCTGATGCACTTTACTGTATGTAAGCTATACTTCAATTTAAAAAGTTTAAGATAGGAGGATGATCAAAGAACTGCAAATCAAAACCATAATGAGATATCACTTCACACCCACTGGGATGGCTATAAAACAGAAGACAGAAAGATGTAAGGAAATGGAAACTCAGTCAACACTGTTGAGAATGTAAAATAGTAGAGCTGCTTGGGAAAAGTCTGGCAGTTCTTGAAAGGTACACAGTTAGCATATGATCCAGCAATTCTACTCCTAGAATTGTACCCAAGAGAAATGAAAACAAACCTCCATCAAGACCTTGAATGTTCCTAGCTGCAGTATTCATAGTAGCCAAAAAAGTAGAAATTTAACCCAGATGTCCATCCATTGATGACGGATAAAATAAAATGTGGTATATCTATACAATGAAATATTATTTGGAAATAAAAAGAATTAAGTTCTGAAACACACTACAACATGGACGAACCTTGAAAACATTACGCTAAGTGAAAGAAGCGCATCACAAAGAACCACATATTATATAACTCTATTTATATGAAATGTCCAGAATAGGCAAATCTGCAAAGATAGAAAATAGATTGGGGTTTCTTAGGGCTGGGGGTTGGGGGAAAATGTGGATTCACTGCTAATGGTACTGGGTTGCTTTTGGGGGTGATGGCAATGTTCTAAAATTGATTGTGGTGATGGTTACACAACTCTTGTGAAAATACTAAAAACCACGGAATTGTGTACTTTAAATGGGTGGAATATATGGTGTGTGAATTATATCTCAATAAAGTTGTTATCCAAAAAACAAGGGGCTGGTTATACCCTATTGTACAGAAACACAGTAGACTAGTATAAAGCTACCAAGGGGATGAGAAAGCTGTCTGTGCTGACACGGTGCACCCCCAGGAGATTAAAAGGCAAATTGCAGGATGGTGCCATAATATCCTGGTTTTCTGCGTGAAAAATATATACATATTTTCATTTACTTCTAATGGCATGAAGAAACCCTAAACGGCTAAACTAGTAACAATGGCGGTGGTGGTAGGGGATGGGTGGTTAGGGAACAGGCGTCTGTGTGAGACTGCTTATATGTTTTTATGTAGTTTTGTCTTATGAACCAGGTAAATGTAGCACCTACTTTTTCAACTTAATTTAATTCAAAGGATAAGTTAAAAGTTAATTAAATGCACAGTAAAAAATAAAGTCAGGACAATTAATTTTCCTCCAAATGTCCATTAAATATCTAACCAGCTGAAAAAGAACTAATTGAAACAAAGGGCAAAGAAACCACATTGATTCTTTTAAGTTGATAGTAGCTTGTAAATATCATTCTTCTTCAGGAAAATAGTCATAAAATCGTATCTTAACGGAAAGCTAAATTACATGCAAACACACACACACACATACCCTAGACTTTTTTCCATAGAGGAAAACAAAAGCAAACAACAACAACAAAAACGACTGGCTTGACAGTTTTCCTGCTTCTGTCTTTACACTGAGATGACCTTCTTTTTGGATCCATGTCTTAAGTAGTCATGGTTAGCATTAAAGAACCGTTGAATAGGAAGAGAATACAAAATACAAATTGATAAGTTTCAGCAAAGCATCATGCAGTTTGGAGCTAAAAGGTGTTTGGCACTTGAAAAGAAACCTCCAAGAAGAACTAAGGTGTGGAAATCACAATAAACTTGAACTAGGAAACCTTCCTGAGGAGAAAAGAGAAAGAAATTGAAAGACTGCGGGACTAGCTTCAGTTCAGTGCCCGCCCCGCGCGCACACGCCCCGCGCATGCGCACACCGTGAACAAGGCCGTTTCACAGGGCGGTGGTTTCTCGCGGACCCTGCTGGCCTCGCTAGCCAGGTGCCGGTGCGGAGCTTACCGGCGCCACTGTGGAATAAACCTGCTGGGCCGCGAGGGTCAGGTCTCTGAGGAGAGCCATGAAACTGCACAGACAGTTCCACAGAATCTTTCGAGCAGCCTGGTTGAACACCTGGAGCTCCTCCACAAGCTGGGCATTGAGGGCCTCGTACTCCTTTTTGGCCAAGTCTGTCTCATCTCCCGCTACCCGTGGCAGGGAGCTGTTGCAGTCCAGCAGTTTGTCATAGCGTTTCTGGATGAGCTTCTGCGGCCCCGTGAATAAGGACAGCAGGGCGGACAGGGGCAGCAGGACGAGCCTCTGTAAATGGGCTGCCTGTCGAGAGAAAAGCAATCCTGTGACAGAGTAAGGAGCAACCAGTACAGGTCCTGCGCTATCGCCAGTAGGCTTACTTCCTCCCTGCAGGAGCTCGGAGGACCACGGGAAATTCTGTAGCCAAGTGAAGAGACCTTGTGATCTGACGCGCATGGGTGGCTCAGATGGTTAAGCTTATGCCTTCTGTTCAGGTCATGATCTCTCCGGGTCCTGGGATCAAGCCCATACTAGGCTCCCTGCTTAGCAGGAAGTCTGTTTCTCCCTCACCCTCTCCCCTCTGCTCCTGTTCTCTCTCTCTCAAATGAATAAATAAAATCTTAAAAAAGATAGTGTGTGATCTTTTCTTGTCTAGCTAAATCTGCTCAAAGACTTAAAACAAGGACTCTAGAGTCTAACACTGAATGTAAAGAGTAAGCAAGAAGAGGAATACAAAAGCTAAAGCCTGCACACCCAAAATCCACTCCCTCTTTCTCTCTACAGCCATTGGGTTTTGTCATTGGGGTCATCTTCAGCACTTTGCCCTTCCCCTTCTTTCTAATCCCAGAGTCAAGAGTTATTTCAGTCCATGGGGTGGAAGGCAAACTCTGGTCTCTGACCACTAGGACTGTGCAAATGACTCACCATATTATTCCCTTCCTTTGCTGACAATGAAGGTAGTCTGTATCCTAGTCTTCCCACATCTGCCCAATTACCCGGCTACCCTGATGGTTCATTGTGGGTAGTGGAACTTCATATCCTATACAGATAAGTACCTCTTTAATGACAGGTGTTTTGCTCCTGTGATAGAAATGACAACAGAAGATGCCTGAGGTGGCTCAGGCAGTTAAGCATCTGCCTTCAGCTCAGGTTGTGATCATGGGGTCCTGGGATCTAGCCCCACATCAGGTTCTCTGTTCAGTGGGTAGTCTGCTTCCCCCTCGGCTTCTGACCCAACCCCTGGTAGTGTGCTCCCTCTCCTCTGTGCTCTTTCTTTCTCAAATAGTCTTTTTTTTTTTTTTAAGGTTTTTATTTATTTGACAGAGAGAGTCACAGCGAGAGAGGGAACACAAGCAGGGGGAGTGGGAGAGGGAGAAGCAGGCTTCCTGCTGAGCAGGAGACCGATGTGGGGCTCGATCCCAGGACCCTGGAATCATGACCTGAGCCCAAGGCAGACGCTTAATGCCTGAGCCACCCAGGCACCCCAAATAAATAGTCTTAAAAAAAATGACAACAGAGTTACTGCTTTGAAGGACTAAGCTGATGCTGGTTCTGTTTCTTAAACTGTTCCATTTTCAGGTCTGAGACATCAAAAATAAACTTCATATTAACCTCCAACCCCATGCCAGCACCTGAACATCCTAGATTTAATTTCTTCTATTTCTCTTTCCTCCCCCTCTATTCTGAAGCACCCTAGTATCCTATGTTTGCTGACTGCCAACTTTATGCTTTGTCATATATGCGTGGGTTATGTGATTATATTACAGCAATTTAGAAGCAAGTTTTTCTTTTATACCCTGAAAGATGTCCTAAGCAATCAGCATCTGAACAGCAGCTTTTATTAATTAAACAACCTGTGGTAACTTTGTCTGAACTGACGGGATATCCACAAGAGAGAGGAAGCCAATCTCTGACTGGTGCTAGCAATAGACTACACAGATTAAATTTGATGTCTAGCTTATAAAATAATCAATATATAGTTTCAAACTGTTTAATGAGTCCTTTGACTAAGCAAAGAATCTGTTTACTGTTCTGATAAAGTACTATATTGTAACTTGACTGGATTCTACAGGTAATTATAATATTACAACATAATTACTATATATATATATATATATATATACATATATATATATATCCTGTGACCATAGACATAAACCAATTCCAATTCACCTGGGTATAGGAATTATGATTGGAACATATAAGAATCAGATTTTCTTTTAATATTTTTTCCTGTTCAAAACATGTAAGCAAGTACTTTTCAAGGTAGATAAGTATTTTTCAAGGTTAGATAAAAACACTGCTCTGCCTTTAGATAGTTTTTTGAACTCTTATTAACATTTAATTTTTTTAAAAGATTTTATTTATTTATTTGACAGACAGAGATCACAAGTAGGCAAGAAGGCAGGCAGAGAGAGAAGAGGAAGCAGGCTCCCTGCTGAGCAGAGAGCCCGATGTGGGGCTCAATCCCAGGACCCCGGGATCACAACCTGAGCTGAAGGCAGAGGCTTTAACCTACTGAGCCACCCAGGTACCCCAACATTTGATTTTTTTTTAAGATTTTATTTATTTGACATAGATCACAAGTAGGCAGAGAGACGGGGGGGCAGTGTGGAAGCAGGCTCCCCACTGAGCAGAGAGCCCGATGTGGGGCTCGATCCCAGGACCCTGGGATCATGACCTGAGCTGAAGGCAGAGGCTTTAACCCACTGAGCCACTCAGGCACCCCAACATTTGATTTTTAAAAAGGAGTTTCATATACTTTATTCGTAAGTAAAAAAAAAAGTCACTCATATTGATCATTCTGATAATTATTTTAATTTAGCTTAATTTATCATCTTGTGGTTTCATGCAAGAAGGGGAAGAACGCTGCTTTTCTCCCACCAAATTCTGGACATGCTTGCTGAGGGGAAGCTGTATACCATGCTCTTATATGGTGCTCAATAAATACTTACCGACTTAATACATTGGGATTAAGCTAAAGAACAAACTCTTAAGGACTTTTCTAAAATGGGCTGTAATTTGATCTGTAATAAAATGATCTGTAATTAAGCCCAGAAAATGTATAAAGAACTAGCTACATTGTTCCCATTTAACAAACTTTGTAAAAACGTCTCTCTCTCTCTCTTGCTTTCTCACTCTCATTTATCTAATTGATCATCTTGGTTCAGATGTAATCCTGACTTGCCACTCCCTGGTACCACAAAATAAGATGCTTCTGAATGTTTTCTACTAGGGGATGGGGCTGGATGACTTCCTAGGATTTGGAAATATGTGGGGCTATTCACTGGATGTCACAACTTGAGACTGGGGAGACATTACTGAGATCCTGGTATGCCAGGAATGCTAAACAGCCTCTCACACAAGGGCCTCTCAAGAAGAACTGTCTGACCCAAAATGCCAATAATGCCAACACAAAGCTGCCACTTTCAAGGATCTTCAAGATGATGAAGGAGTCTATTATAGCTTCTATATAACATAGTACAATGATATCATAATACCTATGGAACACAAGATACTAAATTAAAATTAGTACTATTCAAACTATTTTACCAGCCAAGTATTTCTAGGTTCAAGAATATTTTAAGGATTCCCAAGCTATGTTTTATAATTCTGTATATTTTATACAACTCCTAGAAAACAAATATTTTACCACAGAACAGAAGACATATGACTCATAGGTAAAGACCAGTTCTCAATAAGAAGGCTTTACTGTCCAGTATATACTGTGTTAATAAAAGTCATGTCTTCAGAGAGTATCTTCACTCTTCCTGTAAGGACTCTGGACTTTTCCAGAGACTCCTTTAGGAAAATCACAGCTTGCCAACTTAATAAATCTATCACATGCAGACTTAAACTAGATGTTGATTTTATTTTTTTTTAAAGATTTTATTTATTTATTTGAGAGAGAGACAGACGAGAGAGAGAGAGAGAGAAAGCACAAGGCAGGTGAGGGTCAGAGGGAGAAGCAGGTTTCCCACTGATCAAGAAGCCCAATGTGGGGCTCGATCCCAGGACTCTGGGACCAAGACCTGAGCTGAAGGCAGACGCTCAACTGACTGAGGCACCCAGGCACCCCCAAAATGTTGTTTCTAATAGCTACACAGGGGTGCCTGGTCATGATCTGCCTTTAGCTCAGGTCATGATCCTGGGGTTGTGGGACCAAGCCCCATGTTGGGCTCCCTGCTTCTCCCTCTGCCTGCCATTCCCCCTGCTTGTGCTCTCCCTCTCTGTCAAATAAATAAATAAAACCTTAAAAAAATAAATAAAAGCTTCCCAGAACTGACTACTCCTAGAAACACAGTCTAGAATCCTCTTAAATTTTGATTGTAGTGAAAAAATCTTCACTAATTCACTTTAAAATAGTTAATAATGAAAAAAAAAACCTGCTCCTGTTCAAATCTCCTGATTTTGACATTCGTATTTGCTTTAGTACATGTTTTATTTTTAACTCCAGAAAAAAAAAAAAAAACAAATAAAAAGCAGCTTTCTTTTTAACCCTGCTTTCTAACTTATCCGTGAATATAAATAACTTACAAAGTCACTGCAAGGATTTGGGGCATTACTTGGGGTCTCCGAATGGCTCCTCTCCTCCTTATCTTTGTTGCATGAGATCTCCTGGAGCGCCATCACACTCTGCAGTGCTAAGGGCATGGCATCCTGAAACCCAAGAACAAAGTCACAAAATGGGCAAAGTTCTGAAGTTCCATACCATTAAATGTATCCCACATGTGTACTTCATCATCATAACCCTCCATTACCACTGAGAGATTACTACCAAAAAAAAAAAAAAAAAAGAAAGAAAGAAAGAAAGAAAAGAAAAACACATCATGAGTACTCTGTACAATGAGTTTACTTGTGACAATCTATTTTCTTACTTTCCCCCCGTCATTTTCTCTTACTACTCTGTATGACACCTTTTTTATTAAGTGGACTCCACCTTAAGTTCCCTCATTGGCCATTCTTCAGTATTCAATTTTTACTGAATCCCTTATTTTATGGTTCAGTCATTTAGCATCTGCCTTTGGCTCGGGTCATGGTCCCAGGGTCCTAGGATCAAGCCTCATGTCGCATGCCCTGCTCAGCGGGAGGCCTGCTTCCCCCTTCTCACTTCCCCATGCTTGTGTTCCCTCTCTCTTTCTCTCTCTCTCTGTTAAATAAAATAAACAAAATTTTTTAAAAAGAAATCACTCCTTTTTGATTTATGTCCTCAGTTTTCCTTAGTGAATTTATTGCTCTTTTTAAAAGAAGATGCTCATGTTTTTGTTGAATGGGTTAGTGGAAATAGAAGACTTTCCTGTTGATGCTCCCAAGATGCATTCACTTCATGAACTGTATATGGAGGACAGGGTTCCCACTGCTGTCTGGCTGTTATAACTAAGTTTTGGTTTTCTTTTCACAGAAAGCAGAGCTTTAAGAAGAGGTTAGCAAACGTAATCATAAAATCAGGCTTTGCATCAGTTAATAAATGAGAAAGGAATGTAGCTTGTTGGTTACATAACATGGAACTTTTTCTCAAAATCATCATGCCTGTTAACCTAATCCTCTGTTGGTATGATAATTTACCTACGCATGTAAACATCTGCTTTCAAAAATAGATATCCAAGATAAAAACTGGAAAATGGGAAGGGGGCATTTGTTAACGGAGTTACGTGGAATTCTATGTCTCCCAGTCATGTCCTAGTCATGCCCATTATCAAGATGTTGCTGAGGACACTATGTCTTCTTTAAGAGATCCATTCTCTCTCTACTGAATATAATTATACTGCACTTCCATCAGTTTGGTTATGTCTAGTGGGTCTCAACAAGGGCAGGAAAACTTCCTGGGGGATTGGAAATCAGTGGGGGTGCTTTTTTCTTCTACTGTGGTTGTGTGGGAATATTTGCATATTGTCGTTCTTATTATTTTTTTAGAATTTATTTTCCTTTACATTGATTTTCTTTTATGTAGACCTACGTACCTAAGGTTGAACTACCTGCGAATTTCATTCAGAACTCTAAAGGGGTCATTATGAAACATCGGTTACAAAATAAATAGAGACAATCTGTTCATCTAGGGTGTGTGATTGTATGTCCTTTTTTAAGTTGGCTTCTCAGAGACTTAGAACTAAATTTGAGAACCACATGTGGGTTTCTGCAGTTTTTATATGGCCTTTATATTATGCTCTTTTGGCTCTTTAGTTCTCCTCTAATTTCATTTTATGTCCCCCTTTGATTTTCTCTTTTCTTTCAGTCCCACTTTTAAATTTGCAAATATGTGTTTTAGGTACTAGAAAGGGATATACAAGTATAATCCAAAGAAAGAAAATTTATGCTAAATCAGTTTTGCACTAATGAACTCATCCCTGTTAAAAGGAAAGTGTGCTGATGGTCCAGCTCCATGGGGCAATCACGTGAGCTAATGCCCCACAACATGGCCACTTCAACTGGGAGCAGGATAGAGCGAACGAAGAACAGAACCTGCCTCTCTATCCTGGCTTCCCTCACTGGCAGTTTGCAGCCTCCCAAATCTGATATGGTATCAGTGAATTTTATCGTATAAATTCGATCACAAAAAGGCATGAACGTGCACATTGACTCTTTGGAACAACCGTGGACACCAATACCTTCTCATAGAAACACTGGAAACGGTTGTGTCTTACCTACCTGGATGTGTTGATGACAGAGTGCAATGTTCTTCATACAGTGCCTCACCGTCTTTTCTAAAGATCTGAACAGCTTTTCTTCTCTATTGAAGGTGTTGTCTTTCACCTATAATGCAGATGAAATTATTTATTATTATAAATCAAACAAATCTGGTGTTTTAAAGAAATGTCACAGGCTTTATGAGCCCAGGACATGACAAAGAGACTCCTTGTTGAGATGAAAACCTTCCGTGTCGTGCTGACTGCCTTGGCACAGTACGTGCTGTATACAAGCACACTGCACGACTTCAATTAGTGTAGCGAAGCCACCCACTGCTGGTTAATCATGGAGCTTCGTCTGTGTGATGGTAGCTAGGGGAGGGAAAACTTTTCTCTGCAGTTTATGATGGCATATATGACATATGTACTCTGAAATTATGCCCCTTTTGTGGGTTCATAAAATAATTAATACAATAAAAAATCAAAATTAAAATAAGATAAATATTTCATCTCTTGACTGGAACTGTTTTGTTGTTATGACTCATCCCAATTATTTTCACAGTGGTTATTTAGAAAGGATACTTAGCTTCTTGGCTAAAGAAATGCGGTAATTCTTTACCAACTCAAATTTGACAAGTTGGATGTGATCTTGGCCAAAAGAGCCCTTCTGTGGGGAAAACTCAGCAGAGTTAACATAGTAGTCACATGTGTTTGGTTATTTTTTGATATTTTATTTTATTTTATTGATAAGACCATAAGTGTTATTATTATTAATGGTGAGAAGTATTTCTTGGCTATCACAATATGGGCAAAAGAAAAACAGAACCAGCTTCATGCTGGCAAAATCTGTGTGAACATGCAAATGATTTGTGGTACATGGTGGGTACTCTTCAATTTGGTACTGGGTAGTAACCATAGCTGTTCTCTGTTCATAGGTTTGATAATTTAAGATCGTGGACCTAGGTGGGGCCTGGGGGAGACGGTTGACCTTAGAGCCGCGTGCACAGAGAATGGTGCTATTTTATCTTATTTTTAAACCCCTTAATATTGTCTATCTAAAAAGCTTTTGGTTAAATAGGTAGCGTAGTTCCTTGTAACTCACACAACATTCAAGACTGTCTACCTTAGGACCTCTATCCTTTAATCTAGTTTGATGTATGGAACAATATGCTGGGGCAGATTATTTTAAATGCAGGTTTCAAGGACCCATCACCAGCTATTTTATTTTGTGTATCTTGGCAGGGATCCAGATGATTCTAAAATAAGACATTCAAGGATCACAGTATGAGAAATATTGTCCAGTTCTACGTTCCTACAGCCAAGCCCTTCTCATGCTGCTTTATTTTCCTGGAATACACTGCTGTCCCTTTTTCTACCTTGCAAAATTCTATTTCTTTTTTTTTTTTAAGATTTCATTTATTTACTTGACAGAGAGAGATCACAAATAGGCAGAGTGGCAGGCAGAGAGAGAGAGAGGGGAGGAAGCAGGCTCCCCACTGAGCAGAGAGCCCAACGCGGGACTTGATCCCAGGACCTCGAGGCCATGACCCGAGCCAAAGGCAGAGGCCCAACCCACTGAGCCACCCAGGTGCCCCTATTTCATTTTTTTAAGGACTCAACTGTCACCCCTTCTGTGAAACCTCCCTTGAATCCCTAATCTTTTCACTGTAGAAAATTAATGGCTCCCCCATGTGCTCTTCACAACACCAGTTAATTATTTAAGTGATTCTCTCCACTGATAAATGGCAAGCATTGGAGATTAAGCATTTTTTGTCTTAATAATAATAATAGCTAACATATATTAAACACTAACTATGTTCCAGGCACTGTGCTAAAACCTGCTTTCCATTTTCTCATTTTAATTCTTACAAAGCTCTATGGCATAGGTGCCACAATGAATCCCATTTCAGAGATAAAGAAACAGAAGCTTGGGAGCTGTGGCAAATATAGTGGATGTTCCCCTGACATCCTTTTACTGGCAGGATTTGCACCTCTAGTTCAAGTTGGACATGTGGCTGCCCTGCTAGAGACTACCCTTTCTAGTCTCCCCTCCAGCTGGTTCTGCCCTCGTAACTGGTTTGGGTAAACAGATGTTAGCTAAGGGGTATATTTCACTTCTGAATTTTGGCCTTACAACCTTGCCTTTGGGACAGGACTGAAGACATAGCAGTGACCCAACTTCAGCCAAGCAGATGGAGACAGCATGTTTGGGGGACAGCACAGCACAAAATTGGAAACAGCTGGGTTCCTAAAGAATTTTGTGCAGCAGAGCCCATCTGGACTCACATCTTAGGACTATTACAAGAAAGAGATATAAATGACTTCCCAGCTTACGCTACTTTGTTTTGGAATCTCCTTGTGAAAGGAGCTTGGCCTTTACCCTAAATAATATAGGACATTAAAGAAAATTTTCCATGTTAATAGGTAGAACCAGGATTCAAACCCAAGGAGTCTGATTTCAGAATTTCTTTGTATTCCCGATCTCTAACACAGTGTTTGGTGTAGTGAGTTCAATACATGTGTGATGAATTGAATAGAATCTTCCTCTTGGGTAATAGTTTTATACCCTAACTCCACCAAATATTTCACTTGAGCTGCTGACAAGTGCAAAATTGACTGATTTGAGATTTATCTCTTCTGCAGTTCAGCCTATGCAGCTGATTTTCTGATTAACAGTGACATGCTTCATTGCTGACAGGACATCTTCTCAAAAGATTAAGGGGAAAATCTAATTAATATCCCTTCAGGCCACTTTACCTACAGCTCACTTTTAGTTCACAATTGGAAAGTATCAGAAGCCGATGATAAATATGTTAAAGAATGTAATAGTTTCTACAAAACCTGCTCAGAATTCAGACCTGCCTATTGTTCCTCAATAGAACTGTCTTTAAGTAAGAAGTAACAACCTAAAGAGTAGGGGAGAATTATGTGCATGACATTTACACATACCTATGAAGGCTACAGTCTCTTCTACAATTGAATACCCAACCCAATTTTAGTACTGTTGCTTTTAGCTCAAATGACTTGATTTTCCTCTCCCTGATCTATGACCATACAACCCTAATGTCCCAAACTTCTCACATTATAGTTTAGTACTGGGAGAGGGGCCTGGAGTTATTTACTGCATGCAATGGACCCAGGGAGCCCCCAGAAGAACATAAAGGATGATACATACCACATAATCCAAGAACGTCCATATTGCATATGGAGTGGTAAAGTAGGTACAGCCACAGGAGGAAACAGAAACAAGGCTTGGAAGAAGTTGATTATAGTGACAAGTCCTAAAGAGGAGGTCACTGCATGCCATATAGGGCCACAGGGCAATCAACAGGCTTTGGTCAGGTGGCAAAAAGGAGCAGGGGGAAAGTCAAGGCCAGAGCCTCTATTGTGTTTTTTTGTTGGCAACCTTATAGAAATACCTGGGTCAGAATAAACAGTTTAGGATTGGCCAGCTTGAGTAATTCCCATGGGCTTTGGGCTTTCGTGGTGGTCTCTACTTGCCTGGTACCTGGCCCTAGGATGACTTAAGGCAGAGGAACCCCCTTTGGTGTGTGAGAGATAGATGAGAAAGTGTTTGGGGCTACAGACTCAGGATTGCTTGGTTTGCCTATGAAAGAAGCCATCCCAGCTGAGTGAGCTCTCTGGTTTTTCTAAGAATGGATTAGCCCTGGGAGGAGCATCTCTCGGTGCCAGCCGCTTTTTCAAGACATCAAAACAGCATAAAATACAGAAGGTAAAAGACCTAATACACCATGCATAAAGGAGTTTATATCGAAGTGAGAAGTAAGAAGTCTGTATGTTAAAAGCTAGTAAACAGTAATACACTGTTCAGTGACATGAAATGCTGCTTCTGATGATGGGGATAGTGAGGGTGATGAAGGTGATGATGATAGCCAATAGGTACTGAGTGCTCACCCACCGTGGTAGACACTTTCTACATATGCATCCCCTCATTTCATCCTCACCAGCCCTCCGCGTGGAAGGTCCTAGTATAACCTTGTTGACTCCCTTGGATTTAAGCTATGTGCCCAAAGGCAAATATTAATTAAGTGGCAGAAGTGACATTCTAATCCAGATATGGATGACTTCAAAGATTCTGTCCTTACTTTCTGCCTTGTGCTGACTCCGGCAAATGTTCATAGGGCCAAGAATGGGAAACACTCCTTGTCAAGCAGTCAGAAGAGGAAGAGGCCACTACTATCTTAGGGTTAGAAAGCTGCAAAGGCTCAATGAAAAACAGGAAAAAGACCATGGTAGCTAAAGAGTGAAATAGGTAGGACAACCAGTGCTGAACTACCATACAGTTGCCTCTAGTTCAAATTAAAACCTTAGAGATGTTAACATAGTAAGGGATAAAATCAGGAAAATGAAAAGAAAAAAAAGTACTATATAGTATCTTAAGATCTATCCTGCTTGATTTCAATTAGAAATTGAATTGAACAGAAAGCCCACTGAATTCCATCTTCAGGCCATGAAATTTCTATCTTATGATTCTCAAAGTGTGTTCCTTTGTTCACTTACTTCAAGGTCATTTAGCTTCAAAACACCTGGAGTTTTGTAAAAATACAGACCACTAGGTTGCACCCTTGAACCAGGAGAAGCCCTGGGAATCTTTTGGCATGCTCCTCAGGTAATTGCTCCACACACTAAAGTTTGAGAGCCTTCGCTAATCCATCCATTATTTATTGGGGGTTGAGATGAAAGTGGTTCAAACCAGGCTAAACAGGTGATGCAGAACAATTATCCAGTAACATAATGTACATAGGTAGTGCGGAGAGAGGAAGAGAATAACAGTAGGAAAAAAATCACACTAAGGTATGCACCTAATCCCCCCCCACCTTTTTTATAGATGAAATAAAGTTAAGATGAACATTAAGGGAACCTGAAAGGAAAGTGAGGTTTTTAAAAAAACAGAGGTAAGATAGGGATGAAAGGAGGACATTGCCTTGGATGAGATTATGTGCTGGTTGATTGTGAGAGTCAGGAGACCCCTATCCTCATGTCCTTTTCTCTCCTTTGCTTTCTGAGTGGAAGCACCACAGCTAAAATAGTGTCAAAACCACCTGCATTTGATTTTCCCCAAAAAAGGGAGAAAGAAAGGATCAACATCAGACAATGACCTTGATTCTCATTGTTCTAGAAACAGCTCTGGTAACAACCAACAGAACCCTCACAAAAATATCTGCACTCATATGCCCCAGGAGGACGTAAATGGCTGAAGAAGAAAAATTACCTGTGGCTCTCCTCTGGTCAGAATCTTTAGGTGATTTGTCACTCTTTTTGATTTCTTGCTAATTGAATGAATGTTTAGTTTAGACAATTTATCTTTAAGTGATTCATCCTCATCGTTCCTCTTGTATTTTAGAACTGCAATGGAAGAATGCAATCACATATTTGAACACATACAACGTAGAAAGTTGCATCCAAAGAATTCAAGATCCATATTTAAGACAGAAATCTATGTGATTTTTGACCCTCTGATGCAGATACAATATGCTCTGGTCCCACTGCCCAGGCATAAGTCCAGCTGCCCAACCCACTGACCAGAAACTCAGATGTCTAGGGGCTTGAACGCCTCAAAGCCCAAGGTCCATTTACCTTCCACATTAAAGAAATCTCTGACACGGGAGAAAAACTTTCTCCCTTCTCAGATAATACATTTGTTACCTTCAGTCTCTAGAATGAAGCATCAAGACCTAGCTAAGGAAACTGTACCCAGCATAAGGAGACCTCAGACTCTAGAGGGACTCTCAACTAGCTGAGACATTTGGGGTAAGTTGAGTCACCTCTCAGAGCTTTACTTTTTTATCTTTAAGATTGTTTTCACCTCTCATATTGTACAAAATGTTAAATATTTCTAACATTCAGTTTTGGTAAGGGTGCTGGGAGATGGGCAATCTTACACACTGTCCGTGAGGATTCAACCAACACAGTTTTTGTGGAGAACAATTGGTCAGAATCTTCTAAATGTATCTTCTGTGACCAGGAAGTCTGTGCAGAGAATATGCTTTCCATAATTAAGCACACAAAGTTTTGTTTGCTACAGTATTTTTTTTCCCCAATTGCACAATACTGGGAACAATCAGAAAGTTTATCCATAGAGGAAGAGTTAACTAATGTAGAACACACTCAGAAGTATAGTATCAGGGAACCATTAAAAAGAAGGCCAATATTAACTGGAAGAATGTTCATGACATGTAATTGAGTTTAAAAAACAGGCCCAGCACACTGCAGTGCCATACATGTTCAAGAAAGATGGAGAGAAGGAGAAGAGAAAGAAGAAAGAATATAGAAAATAAAAAGACATAGAAAGTCTGAAGAAATCTTATGACATGTCAGCTCTGCAAACTGCAATCAGGGGAATGGAAAATCTTTCCACTTTCAAACACTGTGAACGAGTT
The DNA here is from genome assembly GCA_004024625.1 of Mellivora capensis. Lineage (NCBI taxonomy): Eukaryota > Metazoa > Chordata > Mammalia > Carnivora > Mustelidae > Mellivora > Mellivora capensis. The sequence goes on from PISX010019818.1 coordinate 25,209, forward strand.
TAAGCGGACAGAAAAGTAAAAAGAACAGTATAACAATTTTCTTTCAGCCTTGTCAAATCCTAACATTTCACCTTGCTTATCTTCATAAAAATGATCAGCTGAAGTTTCTCTGATCTTCATCTCTGATCCCTTAAAGGGAATTATGATCCTAAAGAATGGGGTTGACTATACCTGTATCTGTTTTTACACCTTTATTATACATGGATTTGTATAATACATAGTATTATTTTGAACATTTTCAATGTTTATAAAAATGGCATCATATTGCATATATATATTCTTCTGTCACTTGTAACTTACTCTTTAGAAAACTCAACATTGTGTTTTTCAGATTTATTCAACTGACGCATGCATTTTAATTTTTATGTTCTCATGGTATCATTGTGTCCAATACATGGTTTGTCCATTATATATTAAATATGAAACCTATTTTCCTCTTGCTTTTATGAACAATACTAGTTACTAGTATACCTATCTATGAGCATAGGGGAAAGAGTTTCTCAAATATCCGGATATTAATTTTCTGAGTCTCAGGTGTGGGCATCTTCAACTTTATTAGATATTGTCAAGTTATTCTCCATAGTGGTGATTCCCACTACATTGTCGCCTGCAGATTCCCATTACCTTGTTGCTTGAAGCACTTAACATTATTCCTTAAAAATCTTTTTGCCGGGGCGCCTGGGTGGCTCAGTGGGTTAAGCCTCTGCCTTCAGCTCAGGTCACGATCTCAGGGTCCTGGGATAGAGCCCCATATAGGGCTCTCTGCTCAGCAGGGAGCCTGCTTCCCCCTCTCTCGCTGCCTGCCTCTCTGCCTACTTGTGATCTCTGTCTGTCAAATAAATAAATAAAATCTTAAAAAAAAATCTTTTTGCCAATCTTATAGGATGGGAATGGTAGGTCATTGTGATTTTAATTTGCATTTCTCTCATTACAAATGAAGCTTAACCTTTTTGTATTAGAATGGTTTTATTATTGATTTAGTATCAGTAATTATATATTCTAGATAGTAATCCTTTGCCTGTGGACTATCTTTTAATTTATTATGGTGTCTCTTCCTCTACAACTTTCATTCTTTTATTCTAGGCCCCTCTTTATAATTTTAATTTATTAACACAAATACAGATTATTTTTTCCAATAAAAATTTAGAAAACAAAAACAACAAAAATAAATTGTTGGAGCAGTTAGCTGCAATGTCCTACCATTGCTTTAATGTTAGAAGATTTCATGTTAGAAGTACAAAGCCAAGAACTTATGGACACAAATCATACTGACAAATGACCCACACAGTCTATCCCAATGCGCTACTACGTCGCAGATGACAGAAACCGTGCAATTGTGCCTCCTGTTTGGAAATCTACATTCCACTCCAGACATGAATTTTACATCTCAGCTAACAAATACCTCACAAAAATTCCATAATTTTAGAAAGAAATACACTTGCTCCCTTCAATGGAGCAATTATGGCTACAAAATCTCTATTCTTTTTTTTTTTTAAAGATTTTATTTATTTGACAGAGCTCACAGGTAGGCAGAGAGGCAGCCAGAGAGAGAGGAAGGGACGCAGGCTCCCTGCTGAGCAGAGAGCCCGATGTGGGGCTCGATCCCACGACTCTGGGATCATGACCTGAGCCAAAGGCAGAGGCTCTAACCCACTGAGCCACTCAGGCGCCCCCAAAATCTCTATTCTTTATGTGTCAGAACCAGGTGAGCTTGATGTATTAGCTTGGCCTGTTTCACACTGATGTGGCTGGAGCGTCTCACTACTCCAGCTTTCTGGCCATGTCATGCCTCCTTCTTCCCACATGTATCACCAGTGACAGGAAGACTACATGCTATAGATATCATCAGCCCACAGTATGTCACCAGCCATGCAGTGGTCAACAGAGGTTGAGTAAAGGGCTGATTGATTTTTTAAAAAATTGTCTTTGTGTGTGTGTGTGTGTGTGTGTGTGTGCCTCATGACCTCGAGTCCAGCTGGCCAGGCAAAACTACACTCTGCTCCTTAGCCTCTAAGTCTAGATATCAAATGATCATGATCCCAGCAACTGCTATAAGTACTTAGATATTCTGATTCTATAGGCAGAACACTCTAATCACAGAAAACACTCAATTCATTATGTCTCTACTTACCTAAATCTTTCCGTCTTTTAAGTTCATTGATGTTCACATTAATGTCTTTCACTGCAGTAAAGGCATCTCCCAGCGCCCTGAAGTCTGGGTGAGAGGGAGGGGTGGATCCTCGGAGTTCACACAGCAAGAGGGGGTATTTCATTACACGCTGGATTGGTTTGATCATCAAAGAGCCCATGTCCAGTAAGTTTGGTTTGCCTCTACAATAGAGATAAATAATATCAGTTTCCCAGACATTTGTCTTATCATTTTTGTGATTTTTATGAGTAATCCTGAAACTGTTTTTCTCCTTTATTTTTCCTCTATTTGGCTGTATACAATTTCTAAAAATAAAGCAAGAGCAATGGGTGACAGAGAGAAGCCAGGCTAAAAGACCCTACTACTAAACAAAAACCTACAAGAAAGCACATGAGTGTTATCTGTCCACCAAGAAGAACTCAAAGCAGGATTTCCATCCATGTTCCGTTTATACTTTTTAAAATAATTGATTGATTGATTGATAATAATAGTGGGAAATAATTTCAGAATGCATTTTTCTATGACAACCAAGAAAAATGCATTTTTCTGATGGTATTTTTGTAATTATTAGTGAAGAAAAGAAATTCATTATTTAAAAAGATGACTTGCCAAGTATAGTCAAAAGAAAGCATTGTTTCCTCTCTTCTACCAAATTGAATAGTTGAATTCATGATGTTTCAGAGGTTCTACCACAGTCTTCAAAAGAGATTTATAATAACTGCAACAGTTCTGTAAATTAACTATTAATACCACCACTATCACTAATCATTGCTATCACACGACTTTCCACGATTTTCCATGTGGAATTCTTCTTAGCCAATATATCTTCAAATGGCCACATACAAGTGAGCACTCATGCCTGACTCTTCCTTTAGGAGCTTCTGAGATGAGAATAGAACTATCCCAACTAGCCAAGAGGTTCACAGGAAGTGAAAAACCTAGAAGTCATTGTCCAACCCACTGTTCAATCATTTTTTAATGAGAAATCAGTGGTTTCTAAAAGCCTTTTTATGCAAAGAGGCAAATAAAGAGACACAATAAATGGACATGGGTAGAAATTGTGCTTTGAATCCCTTCTGGTGGACAGATAAACTCAGTTGTTTTCCTTTAGGTCTTTTGTTTGTTTGGCTTTGGCTTTGGTTTTGGGGTTTTGTTTTTGGTTTTGTTTCTGTTTTCGTAGATAAGAATGTAGATGGTTTTCAAATCATAGTAGGTGAATTTTTTTATTCTTCAATTATTATGTCTAAATATTAATATAGAAGGACAACTTACCACATCATTGGAATGGTGAAATGGATCTAAAAATCTTTGGACAAGATCAGAAAAGTTTATCATCAGAAAAGGTCTGAAAACACCTCAGAGACCATCTAATTGAACTCTTCATTTGATAAATGAGAAACTAACAAACTTTGATGATTATGTGTATGCACACATATGTGTACACACACACACATACACACACACACACACACACAAGCCAGCCACCCTCTATTATATCTCCCCATTTTTATTTTTATGGTAGTACTTTTCAACTGTCTGGAATCATTTTGTTTCCCTATTTACCAGTTTATGCTCAATTTGTCTGTCATCACTATGTGTCTGGCATGACATATAGTATTTTCTCAATGAATATTTGGAGATTGAAGTGATAGATTTTGGATTTTCTGTAATGTGCTTTTATTTTACATCGAATTTTTTCCAAAAACATTGCACAATGATCCTGAATAATAAAGGAGTTTTATCACATGCTGAGAAAATAATGAAAAAAGATGGAAACAAACAAAAGTCAATATTTTTTTAAGGAAAATCAAAGTAAATATTAAAGATCTGCAAGGGAATAAAGAGCTGTTTTAATATGATTTATCTTGTACTTTCTACCCATTTACACAAATATCTTAAGGAAGGGAGGAAGGGATATAAGGAGACAGGATGGCAAGGAAGGAATGAAGAAGATAGGGAGAGAAAGATGTTTTGGTTTTCAAGAGTACTGAGTGAAGTGGATGGGAAAAAATGTAAATCTATTATGAATGCTAAAAAAGTAACACAATATATTTTCTAACTGATGGTTTATCAAAAGCAGAACACTTGAATATGAAATATAGCATTTTCTTACATATCTCAAGCAGAGAGTCTTCAGCAATACAACAGTTTATACAGTTAAGTAGAAATAATTCCCTTAAATAAAAACAAGTCTGGAATATAGAAGGTATTAACTTGACCAGAAGAAATCACATTATCTGTATGAATATAATCAGAATTTCTTCTACGTGCTTCCTTTGACTATCACCAAATATTAGTTTATTTAATCTAAAAATTACTGAAAATGCCATCAATTATAAGTATAATCAAACAACTCAAAGAAAACTCAATTTTAAAAAGTTTATTAGCATGGTCTATTGTTATATACATATTTCAAATTTTTAATTACAAAAAATATCCCCAGATGTATTAAAGGACATGCTTGTGTCTCTGAGCTGCCTCTTTTCTTCCTTATCAAGATCTTTCAAAAAACCAGCTTCAACCCTTTAGTTGTGTCCACATCTTATCATTAATTCTTTTTCCATTACTCTTTTACATCAAACTTCTAGTCTCTCCCTTTTCTCTTTCAAATGATAATAACAATTATAAATGAAACTGTTTGAAAGTGTCAGAAATGCAAACATTTCAAAAGGCTTTCTCAAAAATGAGAAATTTCCCAGACACTTTTCTCTTCAGACATGTTCTTTGGACAGCCCAAGTGATGAGCAATGATATTCTGATATCTGCATCACACAGACAAGCAATATGGTAGAAAAGATAGAGGATGTCTTTTAAGATAATGACACTCCAGGCATTCACCCCATCTAATCCCTTCCAGTAAGATTAAGTTCTGATAACTGTGAGAGGCAAATGAGTCCTATGTTCGTTATAACCCAGCTTAGCCAAGGACCCATTATCATATGTATCCCCAAAAGAAAGTAACAATTTCCCATATACACCAAGCTAAAAACTAAGGTAGTCATTAATTTGTAATTCTGTTTCATCTTCCTCTGTCTTATCATGAATACTTTGACAAGTATTTAGTACCATAAGTAGCTGCACTAATCTCATTGTGAATTACTAGGACTTTACAAAGTCAAGTAAACACAGCTGGCTTTGTTTTAACAGCAGCCAGTTTTGCTATAGAGAGCTTCCCATCCAATACAAGAGAACAGTCTCACAATGAAAATAAAAATGACATTTAAACAATGTAAAAACTATGGTGGAGGACAAAGAATCAGATATACAACATTGAGGTCCACCAATATATCTTAATTAGAGGGAGAAAACAGAGGAAGGAAAAATAATCATTTAACTATTGATCAGATTACTTTGAATTTCCTCTGTTTTATGACAACAAGTATCCTAAATTTAATATTAATTTTACAGTAGCCACAAACCATGTATACTGCTATTGAGTTTATTTTCAATTCACTCTCCTTTAAAAACACCTTAAGTCAATTTTAGAAAAAACTGTATATTCTTTTTTTTTTTAAGATTTTATTTATTTATTTGAGGGAGAGGCAGTGAGAGAGAGCATGAACGAGGGGAAGGCCAGAGGGAGAAGCAGACTCCCCATGGAGCTGGGAGCCCGATGCGGGACTCGATCCCTGGACTCCGGGATCATAACCTGAGCCGAAGGCAGTTGTCCAACCAACTGAGCCACCCAGGCGTCCCCAAAAAACTGTACATTCTTATATACACAAATAAACATATAGGATTTGACACAAATAAAAAATTGTGAAAATAAATACAGAGCCATTAACAAATTTTAGGAGATATAAAGAACATGAATGAATGGTAATTGATTTATTACTGGAGAGATTCGAACCAGAGAGAACCAGTAATATGGAGAGGCAATAATTTAATCATTCCCCAAAGATTCATTAATTAGACCCTAAGAACCTGTGGAAGTAGAGAGACAGGGAGGTGGGGATTAGAATAAGAAGAACTGGTGGAAACCTGTTTAAGAAATGGCCTAATTTCTAGGATGCTCTACATATAAGGAGATCATTTGGAGAACTAAGGAAGAGCTCTTGGAAATTGAAAGAATAATAGGAGAAATATGGGGTGCCTGGGTGGCTCAGTGGGTTAAAGCCTCTGCTTTCAGCTCAGGTCATGATCCCAGGGTCCTGGGATCAAGCCCCACATCGGGGGTCTCTGCTCAGCGGGGAGCCTGCTTCCCCCTCTCTGTCTCTGCCTGCCTCTCTGCCTACTTGTGATCTCTGTCAAATAAATAAATAAAATCTTAAAAAAAAAAAGAAAGAATAATAGGAGAAATAAAATCTCACAAGTGTTGGAGAAAATGTTCAGGAACTTTCCAGAAAGAAGACCAAGAATACAAAGGGATATAAGATGGAAGGAAAATGTGAAAAAAATTAGATTGGTCTGAAGATCCAATACTGAAATAAGTAGAGTCCCAGAAAACGGTAATAGACCACATATGGGGAGGAAATCATCAGTAAAATAACTCAGGAGCACGACATGAGTTAGCATGTTGAAAAAATTCACTGAGTACTTAGCACAATGGACGAATTGGATTCACACCTGGGAATTCAGGGAACGTCCGACTATGGGAGACAAAGAGAAGACCCTATAATCCTTTAGAGAAACACGTGAACAAATGGGCACAAACACATGGTGAAGAATGAGAACAAGCTTCAGCTTTCTTATAGCAACACTGAAAGCTAGAACATGAGGAAAAATTGCCTTTAAATTCTGAAGATGAGAGATTTTTAATTTAGAATTCTATACTTGATCAAACTATAAATCACCCTGAAGGTAAACTAAAGAATTTTTGGATATAAAATTTCTTAAAACTTTACTTCCTAACCATTCCCAGTGAACACAGGAAAGTACTGAAGGATGTACTAAAAACAGGAAAGAGGTAAAGAGATGCTCCAGGATGACAAAATCTCCTTAAAGACAGCTGTGCCCAGTTACCCAGTCCAAACTCAACAGGTCAGAAAGGCTCTGGGAAAGACATTTTTAGGGAGAAGAAATCGAAAGCATTCACAATCCATCTAGCTATCTCAAGAGATGACTGGTCCCAAGTGTGGCGTTAATGAGTAGAACAAAGAAAACTGGGAAAATGAAAATAAATTAAACAAACAGTAAATAAATAGATAAAATAGTTCACTCCCATAAAAACAATTAATCAGTTTATTCCAAGGTTTATCTCTGAAAAGAAATTTACTCAGATATACTAAATATAAGAAATCAAACACTGACTATTGCTCCAATCCAAATGTCATCACGTGTGTGTGTGTGTGTGTGTGTGTAGTGGAGACGAAAGAGAGAGAGATAAATTCTTGTGCTCCATAGGAGAAGTCAAAATATAATACCTAAAAAGGGAAAGCCAAACATGTTTTTAGGGTCATGAAGATAAGTGTCAAAATATGAACTAAAAGATGTGAAAATGCTTATGTCCTTTAGAAGCAGGTAAGAGAAGAGGGGACTGCTATTTTTCATTTTTCTTAATCCTGTAGAACTATTTTTTTTTTTTTTTTAAGATTTTGTTCTTTGAGAGAGAGAACAAATGGGGCAGGCTGCTGCAGAACGAGAGGGAGGAGCAGAGTTTCCCCTGAGCAGGGAGCTCAAAGCAAGGCTGGGTCCCAGGACGCTGAGCCAACCAAATCACACAGGTGCCCCACGATTTGGCTTTTTAAACCATAGCACATATAATTTTACAAAAACACAACGATTTTAAAGAAGGAAACATGCAAAAATATTCAAGAAAATTCTGAACAGGAAGAATATTGAGCTGAGATTACAGTTGAACCTTGAAAATGGATTTGAACTGCACGGCTACTCATACATGGATTTTTTTTTTCAATAAATATGGCACAGTAGTGAGTATATTTCCTCTTCCTTATGATTTTTTTTTGTTTTTTTTGTTTGTTTGTTTGTTTTTAAATATTTATTTATTTATTTTAGAGAGAGAGCGAGCGAGCATGTGTTCTGGGGGAAAGGACAGAGGGAGAAAGAATCTGCAAGCAGACTCCACGCTGAGCTTAGAGCTTCACAAGGGGCTAGATCCCAAGTCCCTGAAACCATGACCTGAGCCAGAATCAAGACTTGGCCTCTTAGCCACCTAAGCTCCCCCCACTTATGATTTTCTTAGTAATACTTTCTTTTCTCTAACTTTCTTTATTGTAAGAACACAGTATGTAATATATATATAACATACAATATGAGTGTTAATTTATTAATTATGTCCTCAGTAAGGCTTCTGGTCAACAGCAGGATATTAATAAAGTTTTGGGGGAGTCAAAAGTTATACATGACTTTTCAATTGCAGGGGGTCAGCACCCCAACCCCATGTTGTTTAAGGGTCAACTGTAGGTATAGCTTATATTAAAATATAAAGCTGCAGAAATGAAAGCAATTTTGTGTGGGTATATATATGGACAGAAGAGTAGCACAAATAGAAAATCAAGAAGTAAATACAAGTATGTATGAAAATTAAGTAAATATCACATTCCTACTCTGTAAAAAATGAATTTTCAATATCAGGTGTTGTGATATTATCTAGTCATAGAGAAGAAAGTAACAAAAATAAATTCTTTACATCAAAATAATTTTTGTATAGATCAAAGATCTATTTGTTAAAAATGAAACTATACAAGTTGAAGGAAACAGGAATTACACTTTAAAACAATCCTGGAATTTTTAAGCAGGACACAATATATAAAAGCTATAGTAGGAAAAAGTGATAAATGTATTTTGAAATTCAAGCTCTATAAGGGGTGCCTGGGTGGCTCAGTTGGTTAAGTGTCTGCCTCCCGCTCAGGTCACAATCCGGGTGTGCAGGGATCGAGGCCCGCATGGGTTCCCTGCTCAGTGGGAAGCCTGCTTTTCCCTCTTCTCCTCCTCCTGGCTCAGGCACGTGTCCTCTGTCTTTCTCAAATAAATAAAAAATAAAATCTTTTATTTTAGCTCTTTGATACTGTACGGATAAAAACAAAAGCAGCCATAAACTATATTAAATATCAAATGACAAGCTGGAAGCATATAAGACAGAAAAAGTGTTAATATACTTGCTAATTAAAGAGGCACTATCAATTAATTAGAAAAAGATGAACATCTCAATTAAAGTAATCAATAAAAAAGGCAGTCCATTAGAGGGAAATGCAAATGGTTAACCATACATGAAAAATGCTCAAGATTATTACTAATGAAAATTAACACAATACAATAATATTTTAAGCCTTCTACATTGCCACAGGTAGTAAAGATACACATATTAATTGTTTCTAGGGCTGGCAGATAGGAGATAAATGGACAAATCATATACAGGTAGTGGGACTATAAATTAGTTTAACTTTGTTTAAATTTTCTGGCAGTAAGTATCAAAAGCCCTTTGATCTAGCAATTCCACTTTTAGAAACTCATTCTAAGAAAGTCAAATTATTGTACAAAGATCATTTATAAGAATAAACACATAACATCAATCTTTATAGGACAGAAAGACATCATTCAAATATCTATGAGGGTTTAGTAAACCAAATTATGGTATATACATCAGATAAAATATTATGCAGTCATAAAGCAATGTGGATTTGTTTACTGACATAGAAATGTGTCCATGATATACTGATGAATGAGGTAGTAACTTGACAAAGGGGAAATATATAGCAGTCCTGTGTTAGCCAATACACATATATGTGCTCATGCGTGTGTGTGTGTGTGTGTAGAAAAAAATTGCAGTGAAGTGAGAGATTCATGAAATGTTACAATAGTTAACTCTGGAATGTGACTACCGATTGTCTTCACAGATTTCATTTTGATTTTCTATATTTCATAGTATTTCTTTAATAATTTAAAAAATATAAAGCTTAAGAAAGCAGAAATAACATTTTGGGATCAATAGAAATCCTGACTCTAAAGGTTGGAGTATCTGGTCAAGACAGAGAATACATATAAAAAAGTGTAAAAGCATAAAGGTGAAACACGGCATCTCTGGAAAGAGTTAAATTTAGAATAGTTGTGTTTTTCTTGCTTTAGAACATGGGTCTTGTATCAAATGCTTTTCAGGGGACTTTTTGGTGCAGGATTCTATGATTCTTGTCCCTTAGTACTGTCTTTGATGTTTACATAAGATTATAATTCAAAATAAACATTTTAGAAGTTAAAAACATCTTTGTCTTTTTCTGTATTTTTTAAAAATGTAGATTGTAAAAAATAATAATAATAATAATAATAAAGAACCCACACCCAATTTCCCGTTCCCATAAGTAAGGAATTTTTTTTCGAGGCATTTAAAACGCCACATTTCCTAAATGCACTCCTGGCCGCAGTATTCCTGGCCTTAGCTGCTAAGGAGCCAAACAATTACAAATCACTTGACATTGCCTTTTACCCTTTCATGTAGCAGCATGTGCGCCTCGTGACCAGAGCGAGAGAAGCTGGAAGGAAAATAACCACGGCGAGTGTGGCTTTGATGTGCATCCAGCCCCACGCTGTGATCGTTCGTCCTCTTTTCCAGTTCTTGATGTATAGAATAGACTAGAGGGGGCATCCAAAGCCTGCTAACTTCCACGCAGCGGGATTGTCCTAAAAGCTAGTGCCATTTTTTAAGCAAGTATCTCGATACAATGTACTGTTTGTTGTAGGAGCTGTGTATGCTAACGGTATTAAAAGAATCACTCTGCTCTGAATCTCTCTCTCTCTCTCTGGTCTTTTGGTTATAAAGACTTAAGCCTTAGGAAAAGAAGTCTGAGCAGAATTTGTAGCATAAGAAGTTCTTTGGTAATTCACATAGTTCTTCTGCGTGAATCTCCCGTCCTCAGCACAATGCCATGGGCACAGGCTTTTTAATGAGACAGCCGTCTCCCCACCCTATCCAACCGTACCAGCTATCGCAGAAGAGAAACCAGGAAGACCCCAGCGTGTAAAAGGACAAAGGCTCTCTTCCATTATGCAGGTTTTCAGATTCCGTGGTCTCGGAATCAGGAACTCATTAAACAAAACAATTTACATCTGTTCGCACTATAGGAGATTATATATATGTATATATATATATTTATATTTATATGTGGGTGTGTATATATATATATATATTTTTTTTTCCTTTTGAAAGGAAAGACTTATAAAGTGAAAGAACGAGGTGCCTTGGTGCCTGTGCCTCACTGGTATGTCAAAAACTAACTTCTCTATCCCCTGTCTGATGGATGCCTGGTTCTTGCACCTCACTTCTGGAATTCTGTCTTTCCTCATGGTTACTATGCAACACAGCATGAATGACAGGTATTTACAGCTTAAGTTAATATACTTTTTATTTTGGGGGTTTTTTATTTCCTCATGTACAGTTTTGGGAGTTTAGAATACAGAAGCACGCACACACATAAAAACATGTAAACAAGCAAACACACAGGCTGGAAATTCAGGCTGGTTATTAGATTATTGCTGACCATGCTAAGCCAAATATGTGCATTTTTTCAAGTCCTGGTAAATTTGAGTTTATATTTAAGCCAATACCATCTTTTCAGTATTAGACTAGACATGCTTTCCCTTCTATAAAAAATTTCCCTTCCCCACACATAGACATACACTTCTTCCAAAGTGTATGTCTATGTGTGATATTTTTATAATTTCTATATTGTCTTAGCAACAAGTTATTTTGTGTTAATATTTTATATATTTTAGGGGAGGGAGGCAAGATGGCGGAGAAGTAGCAGCTGAGACGTCATCAGGTAGCAGGAGATCAGCTAGATAGCTTATCAAACCACTGCGAACACCTACAAATCCAACGGGAGATCGAAGAGAGGAAGAACAGCAATTCTGGAAACAGGAAATCGACCACTTTCTGAAAGGTAGGACTGGCGGAGAAGTGAATCGAAAGC
>PISX010019819.1:0-37145 GCA_004024625.1 Mellivora capensis
TGTACCCCTGGGGATAAAAATATGTTTATAAAAAATAAAAATTTTTAAAAAAATTTAAAAAAAGTGTTTGGTATGATGAAAAGGAAAGAAAGAATGGTTCTGAATGTGACATAACATCATTAGAAATCCAAGTCCTTGAGCATATTTATGTGCTAAAAAGGAGTGAATGGAGAAAGGATTCCCATATATGTCAGAAGAAATAATTAACAAAATAGGATCTCAGAAAAGATGGGACTCAATGTGATACAGGTAACAAATGGCATGATTTCCCCTTGAAGAGTAAAGATAATGTTCCTTTGAGTTGTGATATGAGAAAGTTAAAAATGGAAACTGGAGTCATGCTTGGTAGCTTTTAGTTTTCTGTGAAGTAGGGACCAGAGTGATAGGTAGTTGTATAAGATTCATGAAAGCAGTTGTGAAGTTTTATAATAGTTATTATGAGAAATGGGTAGGGAACTTTCTAAAAATGTTGACAACCTTGTTGAGATCTGGGTTCTAGTTTTGGCTGTGACACTTACTAGTCTGTGAATTAAGCAAGTAATTTTAACAAATGTCTGTTCAGGTCCTCTGCCCATGTTTTAACCAGATTATTTGGGTTTTAGGGGTATTGAGTTGTATCAATATCAGTCCCTTATTGGATGTATCATTTCCAAGTATCTTCTCCCATTTGTAGGCTTCCTTTTCCTCTTGTTGATGGTTTCCTTTCCTGTTAAAAGCTTTTCACTTTGATGTAGTTACATTTGCTTATTTTTACTTGGTTACCCTTGCCTGAGGAGACATATCCAAAAATATATTGCTAAGACCAATGTCAAAAACCTTACTGCCTATGTTTTCACTCAGGAGTTTCATTGTTTCAGGTCTTTTATTTAAGTCTTTAAGCCATTTTCAGTCTATTTTTGTGTATCTAAGAAAGTGGTGCAGTTTCATTCTTTTGCATGCAGCTGTCCAGCTTTCCCAACATGAACTAGGTAATTTTTTAAAGAGCTTTTAAGTTCTCAAATCATTTAATTTAGAAGTCAGGCACTAAATCCTTTCTAATAAAAAATCTAACACAATAAATATTTCCCCCCTTTTAAGAGTTACTTTGGAAGTAAAAACCAGGCCTTTTTAGACTACCTTTAGTTTAAAAGTCTACATGGAGAATTAAAGAGCCTGTTAAAATAGAAATGGAAAAGGAATGAAGACTTTTTTTTTTCTCCTTTTCAAACACATCAACCATCCACCAAAGCAAACAACACCCACAGAAAGATACAGGAACTAGAATAAGAAAAAAAAGGTAAAATAAATTGTTGTCAGTGTCTTTTTGTCTTCTAGCTCCTAGGAATTTGTAGTGAATTCCAGCTATGTGTTAAGTTATTGTGAAATTCCAATGAGGAATTGAGGAAAATGAGACAGGCTGGAGGAATTTCTTGTAACAGAATCCACTCTAAAGGTCTAACTGCTATGAATCTTTACAGAGGGAGTGGCTCCAAATAAACAGAAGCTTGATAATGATTGAAAATGTAAATTTAGTGGGTCCCCCCACTGTCCTCTCAAGAATTTTGTTCATAATTAAACTTTTTAAAATTTAAATTTAATTTACAATTTGCAGTATAAATCAACCAAAGTGACTTCCTAAATATCATATCTGACCTTGTAAAGAGAGCTAAGACCGCATTCAACAACCATGGTATACCTCTTTATTTTTCCTGGGAGGAAGTTCTTTACATAGAAAAAGACTAAAGCAAGCTGAGTTGTGTCTAAAATGCAAGAAAACCCAGGGCAACTTGATCCAGTGAGCAGCTTGTCCTGGAAAACTCAGGAGCTGCTTCTATGGAGCTGTGTGCACCTGCCTCTACTTCCTGCACGTTACAGCTCTCAGCTAATAATGCCAGTGAAGAGGAGACCTCCAGCAGAAGGAAGGGTTCCAATCCTGCGAACTCTTACACTATTTCTCTGTTTACACTTCTGCTTTTCTCATAGAATGTGAATTCCTGAGGTCAGAGAAATTGTCTAATTCATCTCTTTATCCCTAGAGCCTCTAACAGTAACTTGCACATAGCAATGTCCTAATATCTGTTTGTAGGAAAAGTAAATGATGTAAATCTATGATTCAGTGTCCCAAATAATAAAAAGCAGAGTCTATAATAATTCCTAAGCATTCTTAAGGTATAGGCAATAACAGTTCTTTTCAGTTATGCTAACATAAAAAGAAATGGTACCTGGCATCTTTGAAAATTAAGGAAATATATATATATATTTCTGAATGTATGTATGAGCATATGTTGTTTTGATTATTTCCACACATCTCTGGCAGGCAAACTTTTCTAAAGCACCATCTTTATTTTGTTATTCCCCTGATTAAGGACCCATGATGACTTCTAGTTGCATAATGTATTGGTTTGGAGCCTTAGGACAATCTAATAAAAAGCAGAGTTTTCAATTAAGTTCAAGATTTCATCAGCATTGTGTAATGGAAATTATATAGATAAAATTATGTTATGTGGGCATAATTATTAATCAGTACTTATTTGAATGCAAGGGAAGGAAATTCAGCTCTATTTAGTTTAAGAAAAAGAAAAGAAAGAAGGAAAGAAAGGAAGAGAGAGAAAGGGAGAAAAAATAGATAAAGAGAACATAGTCTTTGAGCTAATGGGGAGTCCACGAGATTACACCTGGCTGTAGGCATGGCTGGTTCCGGGGGTTCGGATAATGTCAGGACCTTGTCTCTCTTTTCCTCTCTGAGGATCATTTATTTCTTCTTGGCTTTATTCTTCAGTAGGCTTTCTCCTCTCTGAAGGCAATGTGGCCTCCTTATGTTCATTTCTTTCACATTTAGCAGTTTCCAAAGTAGGGGAAATCAGCCCAATTAAGTCCAGGGGAAAAGTTCTGGGGAGGACTCTACTTGGCCTAAACTGGGTCATATACCCATTTCTCAGTTAATTACTGTGGTGAAAGAATGTGATATTTTGACTGGCTAAATCTGGATCACATGTCCCAGCCTTGTGGTCAAGGGAAAGTAGAGTGCCATAATGGCCATTTCTTTCAAGATCACTTGGAATAGGGTAGGGCAGTCCTTCAAAGGAAAATGTGTGACTTATCAGAAGGGAAATTCATGGACAAAAGTCGCTTAAAAGTCTACTACACCAGGGCTGAGATGGAGCTTGTATATGCTGGTCTGGAGAACCATCTGGCATCCATCCAGATTGCTCAGGAGTCCATTCTCAATGAGTGGTGTACGTGCTGTACCATTGTTAACTATTTTGAATATCATCCCTGCATGACAGCATCTCACCACTTATGAGTTAAAAATAACATATGTAATACAATATGAGCACTGTTGAACACACGAAAACAACATTTATTTTCGTGGGAAAAAAACTACTTTATACCTAAATAAAAATTTTTGACAGGGTATTTTTCAGACCCTGGTAAGATTTGGAACAAAGAGAATTGGGGAAACTTTTGCCCCCCCCTTTTTTTCTTAAAGAAGAAATAAATAATATGTATCTATAGTCCTTCACAAAGTGTTTATATCATGTTATCACTCTCATCAATATCTAAAAGTGGTTTGGCTTTCTGATAATAAAACTGAATACTTCTGTTAGTGAGCTCAGGGACACATGCACCGAAGGAAAGCTAAGACCCAAGTCCCTAAAATGCCCTTCAAAAGCAGTCATCCATTTAATTTGATCTATTAAACAAACTTAGCAGTTGGGATGCCCACACAGTGAGAAAGGCTGCTTAGAGATGGAATTTTGCCTTTAATTGGAATCTTCTGTCCTTTATTAGACAACCATAAGCTTCCAATTACACACACCATCTTCATTTCAAATTATGGATTTATGAAACCTTATGAATTTTCATTCCTAGTAACAGATTTAGGAATAAACACAAGCTTCTGTCATGAACAAATATGAGAGATTTTCTTCTCCCTCTCCTCCTCTTCTTCTTCTTCTTCTTCTTTTTTTTGGTCACATCCCAAAGGTCATTGATAATTGACCAAACACCCACTGTGTATCCAGAGATGTATTAGGTATTTGGAGCTATTAAAAGGAAACTTGGAAAATAATCCCTGTCCTTGAAGAATTTAGATAATATGTCTCAGGAGAAAAAGTTAACATATTTAGAACAATAGGTAACAATTAATTGGCAGCTTTGCTATTTCCACTAATGGTGTAATAACTTCCCCTTCATTTCAGTCTGTTGAAATTTTACCCATTCTTCAGAGTCTGTTTCCAGAACTTTCCTTCATTTAGTTTTACTTGATTACTTGAGTATAAGGTGGGGCCAACAGTCCTCTGAACACCTCACCCCCCAAATGTCAAGCCTAACACTTGACACTTAAAATGTCTTCAGTAACTCTTTATCATAGACAGGATCAGTCTAGCCTCTGCAGCCTGGGAAAAAGCCCCTGATGAGCGCCATTCCTTATCTCCCCTTGCTCATCTATTTGCACACTATTTTGAAAGCAAACCAAATCCTGGTACCAAATCCAAAGCTGGTTTAGTAAACAAAACAAAACAAAACAAAAGTTACCAAATGCTGTGAATTTCCACAAATAGTCTTCTCTGCATAGATAAGTCTTTTCCTTCCCTTTCCCCCTAATTAGCCCTTGACAGACTCCCACTCATCCATTAACCCAGCTCAGACATCGCTCTCTCAATGAGGTCTCTTTCCTTTCAATCCTGTTGGCTGTACTGTCTCTGTCCTTTATACCTGTTTTTATGATTCTGGGTGGTGATGATTTGCTTTCAACGTCTGCTTGCATTCTCCTACTAGTGGGCAGCAGCTGCCCCTTACTTAGTCTGGAATCCTGAGTGCCTAGTAAGAGTTCCTGGCACACAGCAGGTCCATAAAATTTTATTGAAATGAACTGGGATGCACTGAACTAAGGAGTGTAGAGATGACTTGAAGTAGCTGAGGATCCTAACTGAAGCCCAGGTTTATGTCAATGTTGAAAAGGGTAACAAATTCTTAGAGAAGGGGGAAATGACAGCAATGCCCCCAGAGGGGAGAATGAGCCAGGCGAAACTGGGGACAGTGGATGATCGTATCTAGCTAAGGTAGAGACTGTGGAGTGGAGAGTGTTGGGAAATAAGGTCAAAAAGGCTGACAGGTCCATGTTGTGGAAGACTTTGAAGCAAAGGAGATGAAACATGAGGCAATACATACTACAATTCAAGAAAAGAAAAATTTAGAAATATCCCAAGTATCTGTGTAGAAAATGAGCTTTATTCTTCCTACAATCCTCCCTTTTGAAATTTACATTGTTACTGTTAGTATGTCACTGGTCCCAGTTGGCCTGGAGTCACCTAAGCCATAGTAGTCTGATGGTTTGAAGCAGAGTGTGACGAGTTGGGAGTCAGAAGCTCTGGAGTTGAATTTCTGCTCTGGCACTAATTTGTTACCTGATATGGCAAAAATCACTTCACCTCTCTAATCCTGTGTTCTTATCTGTAAAACGAAGGCAGAAGGTGGATGACACAATTCATGAGGTCCCTTTGATCTCTGAGAGTCTATATGTAGCAAAATAACTAATTCTTGCCTAACTTATTCATCCATCTTTACCCCTTGGATTTCCTTATTTACCTGTTTACCGGGTTTCAGAATTCCTTTATTAGACTGCTCTGACATCCACAGTCTGCTCTACTGACACCAGCCTCCGTGGTCTTCACTATTATGTCACACCTAAAAACCCTCCCCAACATTTGACCCCTCCTTAAAAACCCGGCTCCAGACCAACATCTTTCTTAAAGCTTTTCCTAATCTGTCTAGGTCTCTGATATTTATTCCTTGCTTTTGGTGCTTATAGATATTTTGTCTTGAGTTATTCTTTGTTTCATATTGACTTTTCTCTCTCTAGGCACTTTATAAGCTTCTTAAAATAAGGCACTGTTATATGTAATATCTGTTCATCTTCCTCACCCCACTCAACCCCAGTACAAAACTAGGCACAAAGTAGATACTTAGTAAGGTTCTTGAATATTGAATGAATGGTGTACGGGAAATATTCCTGAAAAAAGAAAAACCAAACCTTGGAAAGGACATCAATAGGGTTTGGAATTGAGATAATGTAGCATATCAATGATTTCGTAGATGGCATTTTGTTCACAAAAGACTGCTTTAAGATAGGGTGATCTGTGAAGTTTCTGGTCTGTGGGCTTGTCTTGAATTAAAGAGTGGGTGGTACTAGGTCCTAGATATTCCAGCCAACTCAAGGAAGAGAGAATGCAGAGAACTGTTTACTGAGTGACTTTGCTCTTGGACATGTCCCAAGTGTAGCTTGAGAACATCGGGCAGAGTTACCACCCTACTACCACAGCCTCTGCCAACTTGGATCAGAAGCAGTGAGGCTGACCTGTCTTTTGGCTCTGGAACAAGGCGAGGGAGCACACCAGCAGGCATGGGAAGAAAGAAGTTGTGAAATCAAAGACATGAAAA
This sequence comes from Mellivora capensis, assembly GCA_004024625.1. Taxonomy (NCBI): domain Eukaryota; kingdom Metazoa; phylum Chordata; class Mammalia; order Carnivora; family Mustelidae; genus Mellivora; species Mellivora capensis. Next base: position 6,424 of record PISX010019819.1, read on the forward strand.
AGAGATGACAGGAGCCTCTTTCCTCTTTTCCCCTATTACCCTGAGTCTCTCTCCTGCCCCCTCGATACCTGTAAAGTGGGATAAACCAGAATCTTGCACCTTCCACCAGCTGGGGCGTGGGGCCTTGGGCGTCTAGCTAGGGGAAACAGAAGGCAGTGAGGATCAGTCTTGTTTCCCAAAGTGGTCCTGCGATAGGAGGTTTGAAAATCACTACTCTACTCAGGTAATCAGCCTTTAAACAACTAATGCTTAAGAAACTCAAGGCAAAATGTAAGAGAGAAGTTTACTGTTTGAAGTAGTTGAGTTCTAGATCTGACATCGTGGGAGCTCTCTTGATTGTAAATTAGCTCACAGAAATAAAACAGGTGAGGTTAGGAACTCCAAATCCTGCTTTTGCTCTGAAATTGCCTCAGGCTGCCTCTCAAAGAGAAGTCCAGAAACTATGGATTCATTGTATGCCCCCCCAGCCCTTCTGACAATGCCCCGGAGCTGTTAGTGTTTCTACCAGCAGAAGGGGCGTTGCATTGATTTGTCTTACTGTGTGTGGAAAATGTAGAAATAACTCCCATGTGTCATCAACCATTTAGTCAGCACTCAGTCCCTTAGCAGGGGAAATGGTAAGATTTATTAGGGAAAGTATCCGTCATACCATATAAATAGATGCACAGTTAAGGCAGATGCAGTGGGCAGGGTGTATGTTTCTGTGTGACTGATCATAAGAAACTTATTATCTAGAACTCTTTGGAAAAATCAGTCATTCGGGAAGATGGCAAACATAAGGATACACTTATATTTTTATGCAAAATATTCCTCAAAACAGTAATTTTGGCACTAAATGCATTGTTGGGGTAGAAATAATTTTAATTAAAGATGTTTTTTGCTTTAATATTTTACTTCAGAGAAAACACATGCACATGATAAAAGCAGCCCAATAGTAGAAAAATGTACATAAAGTAGATCTCTTTTCCCCTGCTGACCCCAGTACCCTTTAGAGGACATCATTGTCCATTTATTTTGTATCATTCAGAAATATTCAGCACAAGCTGATCCTCCTTTTACACAAATGGTAGTCTACTTGTCAAATTTCTCCACAGCTTACTTTTTTCCTTAACAGTATGCCTTGGAAATCATTCCTTATCAGTCTGTACATATGGCCAGGCTCATTGTTTTTAACAGATTTAACTGATGTTGACATCTTGCCATAATGGCTTTCGGGGTTTTTTGTTTTAACAATACAGATATATTTTAACCACAGCCCTTACTGCCCATTCTGTTGCTCTCTGTCCAAAGGTAATCACTATCCTCAAATTAGCATATATCCTTCCTGCCTGGTTGTTATATATTTAGTACATACATTTAGTCTTTCATTGTGTGACTCTCGCACCACAATTTATCCACAATTGTGTTTTTAAACATTTAGCTGTTTTCAAGTTTTTGCTGTTAAATACAATGCTGCAACAAACATTCTCTTTCATGTCTCTCTGGGGACATGTATGTGAATTGTTTAGGATATATACCCACAAGGAGAATTCTAGGTGATAGGGGATGTGCATTCCAACCTCATCTGATATTGCAACATTATTCTCCAGTGTGGTTTTTAACAACGCACAGTCACACCAATCATGTTTTAAAGTTCTTTCTTGCCTGCTTGCTTTCTCGTTTTCTTCCTCTCCCTCTTCCTCCCTCTTTCTTTCTACATTCTTACCAACACTTCGGCTTCTCAAACTTCCAAAATGTTGCCAAGCTGATAGGGATGAAATAGTACCTCATTATGGTTTTAATTAGCATTTATTTCTGAAGGTATCCTTTCTTACTCGTTTTGGCTATTTCCCTCTATAATAAATTATTGAAACCTTTGACAATTTTTCTACCATACTACTTGTCTTTCCTTATTGATTAGTCAGGATTATTTTATATTCTAGATACTGATACCCCATAATATGTATTATAATTAACTTCTCCCAGTCAGTGGCATGCATTTTTGCTATTTATGGTGTCTTTTGTCTAATGCAGTTTTTATATTTTCATGTATTCAAATTCTATTATCATTTGTGCATTTAGTGTTTTGTTTAGGAAACCTAAAGAAATGTAATGAAGACATTCTCTTATACTTTCTTTTTAACTTTTAAGATTCCCCCTTACATTAAAATTTTTAATCTGTGTGGACTGTATTTTTATTATGGCATGAAGTAGAGATCTAAATACGTCCTCCCCCCAGGATATGCACTGGCTATGGCCAGTTCACTTGGTACCATTTATCCAATGGTCACCACTCCCCACTGACATGTAAAGCCATCTCTGTCCCAGGCTAGGTTTCCATATATGTATAGGTCAATATTGACTTATTTTGTTCATTATTCTCATTTGGCCTATTTTGATATTCTTGCCTCGATACCACACTATTTAAATAACTATAGCCTTATAATTAGCCTAGTAGGGAAAATCTTCACTCCTTAGTTTCCTTTTTCAAAAATTTCTTTGCCAGCTTTGTCTCTCTCTTTCTTTTTTTTTTTTCCCCACATGTACTTTAGGGTAGGATTGTTAAATTCCATGAAAAGTCTTGTTGGGATTCTGATTGGAATTATAATATTTATTATTATTATTTATTATTTATTATAATGATCTATTATAAATTCATGGGGAGAGCTACTAGATTTACACAATTGTATCTTTCAATCCTTCAGTGTCTTATTACTTATCCAGTGCATCTTTTATCGAATGTTTTGTAATTTTACCAACTAGGTCTTGCATCTCTTTCATTAGATTTTTGCCTAGGTATCTGCTGTAAATGAAAGATTTTATATAAGTACATATAAGTATATATATTTTTTCCTCTTACACTGTCAATGTATCCAGAGTGGTGAATTCTCCTATTTGTTTGAATTATTTACTACAAATTCTCTTGCAATTTCTATGTATATAATCCCATGGTCTGCAAATAAGAATTTTCTTTCCTTCTTTCTTCCTTTTTCTCTCCTGCTTCCTCCTTCTCCTCCTCCTCCTTCTTCCTTCTTAAGTATCACACTGGCTGGGACTCTATATGGTGCTTAAGAGAAGCTGTGGGGGGCACCTGGGTGGCTCAGTCTGTTAAGCATCTGCCTTCACTCAGATCATGATTCCAGGGTCCTGGAATTGAGTCTGCATCAGGCTCTGTGCTCATCAGGGAGCCTGCATCTCCCTCTGCCCCTCCGCCTGCTATCTCTCTCTCTCTCTCTCTGTCTCTGTCAAATAAATAAATAAAAATCTTAAACAAACAAACAAAAAAAGAGAGAGAGAGAAGTTGTGGTAACAGTTACTCTTGACTTGTTCCTGATTCTAAAGAATACATGTCTAATGTTTTACCACCAAGTATCATGTTTTCTAGAGGTTTCTGATAGATACATGTGGAAGATACTGCTACCCCTCCCCCCAGAATTGGTTCTCTCCTTTTTCCTAAGTAGAATCTTTTAATTTTTAAAATTTTATTTATTTATTCCACTTACCCCTTTTCTACTTCCTGCAGCCTGGAATGCAGATGCAATGACTAGAGTTGGAGCAATTTATTGGACTTGAAGTAATCTGAAGAACGAAGATCACACAAAATATAATAGGATAGAAGGAACTTGGCTGTAGGCCACCTAACTAGTCTTTTATATGAAAGAAAAGTACAATTCTGTATAGTTTGGAATTTTCTGCCACTAACAGCTAAGCTGAAGCCTACAACCCTCTTTATCAGGATGAGGTTGTAGTCCATTCCCAGTTTGCCAGTAGTTTGTCTTTTTTCCATAAATTGCACTTTAAAAAAAAAGATTTTACTTACTTATTTGAGAGAGAGTATGTGAGTGAGGGGAGGGGCTGAGGGAGAGGGAGAGAATCCTAAGCAGACTCCATGCTGAGCCTGGAGACTGACAAGGGGGGCCTCCATCTCATGAGCCTGAGATGGTGACCTGAGCAGAAACCAAAAATCAGATGCTTAACTGACTGAGCCACCCAGGTGCCCCCATAAATTCTACTTTTATAAATTGCTCATCTGTACTAATGAGATGAATTATGTTAAGAGATTTTTTTAGTCACCCTTGGGATTCTGTCATGATATGCTTTTAGAGGTTGCAGATGTACAAAGATTTTATTACTTTTCCCAAGTTTTTTAAGTGAAAAATTTTAAACTAGAAAAGTGGGCCTTCACAGTGAACACCCGTACATCAACCACCCAGATTCTACGATTAACATCTTATTATGTTTGCTTTGTACCTTGTCTATTATGATGTGTTATAAATACATTACTTAATTCAGTTAGGTAACATTTTAAAATATTTGTGCATGTGTTCAAAAATGAGAATAACTAAATATTTTCTTTTTCCATATTGTCTTTGTACAGTTTGGGTATCAAAAATATACTTGTAAAATGAAGCAAGGATCTCTTCTATCTTTTCACTGAAAAAGTCTACTACAGGAAATAAATTTTGAAGATTTGGTTAAACTCACCTTTGTGGGTAAGTACTTGTTTGACATGGTGCTTTTTAAATGGTTATAGTTTTTTTTAAATGAAGTATAGTTGACATAAAATGTTATATTAATTTCAGGTGTACAATATAGTGATTCAACAAATTTATATGTTATGCTATGCTCACCCCATGTAGCTACTAGTCTGTTACCATACAGCACTATTAATATACCAGTGACTATATTCCATATGCTGTACCCTTTATCCTGGTGACTTACTCATTCCATAACTGGAAGCCTATACCTCCCAGTACCCTTCTTTCATTTCACCCATCCTCCTGCCCCCCTCCCCTCTGGCAACCATCAGTTCTCTTTGTATTGTATTCCTTGTATTCTCTTTGTATTTATGGGTCTGTTTCTGCTTTTGTTTGTTTATTCCTTTTTTTAAAATATTCCATATATAAGTGAAATCATATGGTATTTGTCTTTCTCGGGCTGACTTACTTCACTTACCATAGTACCCTTTTGGTCCCTCCATGTTGTTGCAAATGGTATGATTTCATTCTTCTTTATAGCTGAGTAACATTCCATTGTATATATATGCCCCATCTTCTTTATTCATTCATCTATTGATGGACACTTGGCTTGCTTCCATATCTTGGCTATTATAAATGAAGCTTCCAGGAACATAAGGACACATATATTTTTTTTGAATTAATATTTTCATTTTCTTTGGGTAAATACCCAGTATAGAATTACTGGGTATATGGTATTTCTATTTTTAGTGTCTTGAGGAACCTCCATACTGTTTTCCATAGTGGCAGCACCAATTTGTTTTCCCACCAACAGTGCAGGAGGGGTCCTTTTTCTCCATGTCCTCACTAATACTTTTTGTTTCTTGTGTTTTGGATTTCAGCCATTCTGACAGGTATGAGGTGATATTTCATTGTAATTTTGATTTGCATTTCCCTGATGATGAGTGAATGTTGGGCATCTTTTCATTTGTCTGTTGGCCATCTGTGTGTCTTCTTTGGAGAAATGTCTTTTCAGGTCTTCTGCCCATTTTTAATTAGTTTTGTGTGTGTGTGTGTGTGTTGAGTTGTATAAGTTCTTCATCTATTTTGGATATTAACTCCTTATCAGCTATATCATTTACATATATCTTCTCCCATTTTGCTCTTTTGTTTTGTTGATGGTTTTCTTTGCTGTGCAAAGCTTTTTATTTTGGAATAATCCCAATAATTAATTTTTGCTTTGTTTCTTTTGTCTGAGGAGACATACTTGTATAATTTTTTAAAATTACAGATTCAATTTATTTAATGGGTATAAATAAATATAAAGGTTGCCATTTCTTTTTCAAGTCAATTTTAGTGATTTATATATCTCTAAAGAACTAATTTCATTAAATTGTCAAATTTATTTGTGTAATGATATTCATCATATTTTCTAGGGCTTTTAAAAACTTTAAATATTTGTAGTCATGTCCCTTTTACTGCCCTTTTTCTTTTTTTCCATCAATCGATTTTGCCAGGTTTGACTATTTTATTAGTTTTCAGAAAGAACCAGCTTTTGAGTCTATTGATTCCTTATTGATTTCCTCCCTTTTGTCTGTTTCTCTTTCTTTTGTTATTATTTTTCTTTTGCATCCTTTTTTCTAATTAACTTCTGAGGTATATGCTTCCTTCTCTTCTACTATATGCATTTAAAGCTATAAATTTCATCCTAAATACTGCTTAAATTGCATTTGGTACTAGTGTTTTCATTGTCTGGGCATTTGGTAATTTTCATTAATTTTTCTCTCCTATTTAATAATTATTTTGAAGCTCCTAACATGAATAGGGCAGTGTAACTATTATATTGATTTCTAATTTTATCTCATTGTTATCAGATTTTTGTTTTGTATGATTTTATGTCAGTAGTAGTCATTTGAAATTTACTTTTTGACATATTATAGTAAGTTTTTTAAAATGTTTCATCTGTGCTAGAAATAATGTGTATTTTGAATTTTGGATTCAAATTTGTAGGATTACTTATGTTCCTTTGTCTTCTACAACTATGATTTTCGATTTACACACACACGCACACAAGAAACACATTTGAGGTTCCAAATGACTATTTCTTCCATGTGAATTATTCTGATCATCATTGTACCTTTCTATAATAACCTTCCTTTTGCCTTAAAGTTAAAAAATTGATACTGATATTATTATATTTAATTTTTATTAAATTTTTAGTCCATGTTATCCACTTAATGATGTCTCCATCACCGTGTTTTAGGTGTGTCTCTTAATAAGCAGTACATGGTTGAATTTTTAAAAGTCCTTAAGAAAATCTCTGTCTTTCAGTAGGCAAGTTCAATATATTAATATTTATATGTACTTTGATTATTGACTTGTTTGGACTTTTTTCAACCATTATGTTGTTTTCTATTTACCATTCTTTAATTTTGATTTTTTTTCTTCTCTACTTTCTATTAGGTTGATCTAGTTTTGTTTTTTGAAGATTTTATTTATTTATTTATTTGACAGAGAGGGGGAGACAGCATTTGCATGGGGGGAAGGGCAGAGGGGTAGGGCAGAGGGAAAGGGAGAGAATCCCAAACAGACTCCATACTGAATGCAGAGTCCAATGCAGGACTCATCTCATGACCCCAAGATCATGACCTGAGCCAAAACCAAGAGTCAGATACTGAACTGACTGTGCCACCCAGGCACTCATAGGTTGATCTAGTTTTAAAATGTATTTTCCTCTTTCCTCTCTACTGGAACTTTGATATCTGCCTAGGGTTAGGATAAAAAAGAAAAAGTCCCATTGTGAGAAATTAAAACCGCAAGCTTCTATACTGCTTTCCCAAGCTGGGTGGTTGGACTTTTCTACTCTTTTCATACATCAAGGACTTTCTTCCTTCAAGGACATTACCTGGGTCCCCAGAATCTGTGTTTCAGGAAGCTCAGGGAGATCCTTTATTCAGCTTCTGAACTTGAGCTGTGAGGGTGTCCAAGAGCCTGGGCTGGGCTCAGGGCCAGGTTTTCTTTACCCAGGGTATGGGATCAATATGACAGAAAAGACACCTGAAGAAGACCGTGAACAAGAACTATTTAGACCATCAAATGAATCAGAGGGTCCACTGACACCGAACCCACTAGGTTCTCTTTTCTCTTTTTACTCTGAAACCTTTTTTCCCTTTTGAGCTCAACTGTTTGTTAAAAAATTATTTTTTATTGAATTTTAACCAGCATTTCCATGTAGGTACCAATCTGCTATACTCTAAAAAGCTGTGGAAGTTAATTTACTTACCTTACAGAATGTTTACAGGTTCCAAGTCTCACCTTCCACATCAGATCTTTTAGTTTTTGTCTGTTTTCCTCAGCTTCTGCTTAGGCAACTTACAAGTAGATTATTTTTTTTTTCCATCTTATTCATTGGCATTGATGATTCACTTTGAAATTCTGAGTGACCATTGTTCTGGTTTTTCCTCAAATCCCCTTGTCTCTCAGACTGAGGCAGGGAAGACCCCCCCCACCCCCATCCCATGCACAAGTTCCTGGATACCGTACATCAATAGTCCAAATAGGAAAGCTGAAGTTTCTGGGTGTGTGGCCTTTCCCCGTCCTCCAGGAGCTTCTAAAATGATGGTCATGACAGATCTCAGCCTTTTGTCTGCACATGGCCCTGATTTGGTTGGAAATATACCCAGCTGGAAGCAGTTGACATGCCAAGACCTTCCAGCATTGGGCTTTCCAATACAATGTGTTGGGGCCCTTATTTCCTGTCGCGTCTTTTTGGCTAGGTGGCTCCCTCCAGTCCCAGGCATTCCCTGGGCAGCTGTCTGAGTTAACATCTGAGCTTGGCCAGCACTGGCTCAGCTGTGGTCCCTGGCATTGCTACTCATGAGCAAATTCCCCAGTGAGCCTGCAGGGCTGCCTTGATTTCTTTTTTAGATACAGTTGTCTTGAACAAAGCCAGCTTTGCCCCTCCCTGAAAAAAGCCAATAATTGCATTAATACTCTGCTACTGCTATCTTGACATTTTAAAATAACTTTTGAATACAATTTCAAAATTTTGATATTGCACTAAGCTCCATAAATTATGTACTCTCTCCTTAGGAGAAACAGAGAAAATCACTGACACTTGGAGAAGTAGGTGGGACTTATTGACTAACCCAGCCTCTTAGGAGTCCTGGGCAACAACTGTTAGGAGTAATTATTTAAAAATGTATATTTAGATGTAGTGCCATATCCTGAAAAACTTTTGTTATGGGAAGCTTTCTTCTCCATAAAATATATTAGCACTTCAGGAAAGGGAGGTGAGTACAACTCTAGAATAGCCATCCAATAGAACTTTCATTACATTAACAATGAATGATGTTAATGTTCTATATCCTTGCCATCCAACATGGTGGCCACTAGCAACATGTGGCTACTGAGAATTTGAAATGCGGCTACTATGAGGACCTGAATTTCTAAATTTTAATTATTTTAAATTTAAAGTTAAATAGCCATATGGGGCTGCTGGCTACCATACCCAGCAGTGTAGTTATAGAACGAAGTCATCTCTGACCTTTGAGACTTTGATTATGTTTTGTACTGATTGTACATCAAGACTTAAAGTTAGGTTTCGTCCAGAAAGAATTTTTAAAATTCAGATTTAGGGTATATCTGGAACTAGCTAAGGGAACTCAAATCACAGTGTTTTGTTTTGTTTTTTAAGTATAGAGAAGGTATCCTTTCTACCTATGGAAGCTAAGCCATGAGTCTCATTTCCGTAGCCTTCAAGGGAAATATTACATGGACAAATGAATTGCCTAAAGACTGCTCCTTCTAGTTCTAAGGGATTATGGAAGAAATAAGGAAGACAAAGAAGAAGCAAGGTCAAAGGTCAGAGTCTTGGCAAGGAATGATAGTGAGGAGGTATAGTGGGAGGTGAGTTGATAGATGAGCTTGAGCCATCCCTCCTGGGCCCACATGACCTGGTGTACAAATGATCCAGCAAGTTCCATGTGTTTCCATGACCACAGAAGTAAATCAGAGGGCTCTGGTCAAAACAAAAAGGTAGCTGAATAGGAACTTTGAGAAGGCCAGAACTATAGATTTTGGAGATAGGTAATACCTCATCTCAGAAAGCCACAGCAGAGACACGCCTGGGTGGCTCAGTCAGTTAAATGTCTGCCTTTGGGTCAGGTCGTGATCCCAGGGTCTTGAAATCAAGTTCCACATCAGGCTCTTTTCTTAGCAGGGAGCCTGCTTCTCCCTCTGCCTGCTGCTTGTGCTCTCTCTCTCTGACAAATAAATAAAATTTAAGGGAAAAAAGAAAGAAAGAAAGAAAGAAAGAAAGAAAGAAAGAAAGAAAGAAAGAAAGAAAGAAAGAAAGAAAGCCATGCCAGAGAAACTATACTTTAGTCGTCACCAGTCCAGGGAACAGAAAAATCTAACCACTCCACTATTCACCAGTGAAGATCCAGATGACACTATCTTTGCTGCTATGGGTCATCTAAACCCTTATAGACCCCAGTGCACACAGATTCGATCTTGAAGGACACAAAGAGATAAAGAAAAAATTTGAAAGATTTATTTACCATTTTACTTAAAGAAATGAAAGAGAATCACATAAAGGGGTTGTCTGAACTATTGAGCTGAATATAACTGAATGGGATAAATCGAGGTTTCTTTTTCCAGTTCTGCGTGGATGAGCAGATGTATTATGGGGAAATAAAGAAGCTGCATTTTCTTTGCGCAGCTAAGGGCAGAATCAATGAATTTGTGACCCTACTCCAAATATGTTTGTCTTCCTGCCAAGCCAGTTATGGACAACAATACTTTTCACAAGCTTTAGCAGAGGTGCAGTATGTGGTGGGAGGAATGGGGATGCTAACCTGCTGTTTTGAGCCTAGGAACGAGCATTATGAGTGAATTGGCCACTTTACTCAAGGCACTAGCAGCTTCACATGGGCAGTTCCTTGGGGCTTATCCAGAAGGCAGTTTTTCCTCTTATCACCTACCTGGACATGGAGGAGGTTGTAGATACTTCCGTGTACTGGTCCAAGAGGTTTGAGAACAATGGGAGAGGCTCAGTCTGTCAGATTATGGTGTCATTTTGCCTATGCAATGCCTTAGTCATCTTCTAGTGCTGAGTGAATCACATCTGGCATCAAGGAGGCAAGATCTACTTGGACAATATCCTAATTTCTTATCTGGATTTAACATCCCATCAGTCCCTGGCCCTACTGGTTAACATGTAGTCCCTCTGTGGGCTACAGCTCCACCTGCAGGCCAGCCCTGAAAAGTACATGTTTGAGAAAATGGAGGAATTTCTGGGTTGTATTCTGTACAGCCAAGACATCTGCATTGCGCTTCAAGTGTTCAAGGTCCTACAGTAAGAACCCACATGGTTCATTACATATATTTAGCAATTCCTGGAATTTATTACAAAATTCATTACACATTTCTTTTCCTTGGCTGTTAGAATAACTGGCACTTTCAAAAGGGAAGGAGGCCTTTTTTCATTCTCAGAGGCAGATGCAGCTTTCCAGGAAGCTTGCTTAATTCCTCCAGTCTTTCACGAGCCTCCCTGACCCAGCCCAACCCATATGAATGTCTCCAACCATTCAGATTGGAAACATTAGATCCCAAGAGGACCCAACCCTCATGCATCAACCCCTTGGGATTCCTTCCCTGAGAAAGTGACTTTTGGAAACATTCAATGGCTCATCTTTCTTGGGAACAAAGATCACTTGTCATGGAGACTAGAGTGGCTAAGATAAATGCAGAGACTCAGTCTGCATCGGTGTCATCTTTTTTAAGCACTTTGGGTTTACCATTTCATACCCAACCCTGGAAAGTAGAGCATCACAAGTGAAGACTGTAGTACTAGTCCTGGAAATCACCTGGCTGGGAATTCTGAGGATACCCAGTCCTAGTCATCGGGCACATATAGGGGCCTACACAATTGGATTTGCATGATATCTAGGTGTAAGAGGAATAAAGTGGTTAAGAATGGGTTTTAAGTTTACATTCTGAGGTACTGGATTTTCTTAGTCCATTCAGGTTTCTGTAACAATATACCACAGAATGGGTATCTTTACACAACAAGAATTTATTGCTCACAGTTCAGGAGGCTGGAAGTCCAGATCATGGCACCAGCATGGTCACCTTCTGATGAGGACCCCTCTTTCTGGTTCATAGCCAGTACCTTCTCACTGTGTCCTCACATGGTGGAAGGAGTCAGGGATATCTCTGGAGCTCTTTTATAAAGGCACTAATCCCATTCATGAGTGTTCTTAAGCACCTCCTGAAGGCCGCACCCACTAATACCATCGGTTTGGGGCTTTAGGATTTGACATATGAGTTTGTGGGGGGAAGTAGGGGACACAGTAGGACCATAGCATGGATGAATGGTAAAGCAGTAACTGCAGTGGAAGAAACCGTGGGAGAAACAGGTTTGGGAGATAAGATCAAGTTCTATTTTAAAAAGTGTTCAACTTGAAATTCTAATTAGACATCTAATGGAAATGTCAAGTAGGTGGCATGATATGTTTGTTAAGTCTGGAACTCAGGGGAAATGTCAGGACTGGAGAATATATAGATCTGGGAATTATGGACAGGCAAAAGGACATGAAAGCCATGGGACTGGATGAATCTCCTCCAAAGTGAGTGAGTTTATTAATTAATTAATTTTAAAAGATTTTATTTATTTCAGGGAAAGAGAGATAGCACAAGCAGGGAGGAAAGAGAGAAGCAGGCTCCCTTCTGAGCAAGGAGCTCAACACAAGGCTTGATCCCAGGACCCTGGGATCATGACCCGAGCCAAAGGCAGACACTTAACCAACTGAGCCACACAGACATCCACAGTGAGTGGGTGTATTTAAAGAACAGAAGAGGTTTAGACAAATTTAAAAATCAGGAATAAGCAGAAGGAGCCAGCAGACTAAGAAGAAGTCAAGCAGGAATGTAGGAAGAAGGCTGAGACAGTATGTTAACTCAGAAGCCAAGTGATCTACTGAATCAAACACTGCTGAGAGGTCCAGTGAGAGAAGGACTGGGAATGGCTCAGTGGATTTAGACAGAAGGAACTCATTGGTGATCCTGAGAAGAAGGGCTTCAGTAGAGTTGGAGGGAAGAAAATGATTGGAGAAAATGATTAGAGAATACTGAAAAGAAACTCTGAAGTGAGCAAGTAAAGACATTCAGCATTGGTCACTGATTTTAGGAATGGTGATATAGGTGGATCTGAGCAGCAGGAGGGGCTAGGTGGAGGAGAGCATAGATTCATGGGAGGACAGATTTATTTTAAGGTGGGAGATAGTCTAGCATTCTTATATGCAGACAGGAACATTCTAATAGAGGAAATGTGGAGATCCTAAAGAGAGTAGATGATGGAAAGAGCAAAGCCTTTGAATAGGTTGGAGGGGCTCCAGGGCTTAAGTGAGATGAAGTCTAAGAGGACCTGAAGTCCAGGACAGTTCTTCCGTCATAAAGGAAAGAGGCAAAAATTAGTAACTATGATGATGTGAAATTGTCACTGCTGTCTTCTGCTTGCTCCTTTCTTAGTAAAAGGAGAGATGAAGTCTTTCCACCAGCTCCCTAACACCCTGCCCTCAACCCAGAACTCCATCAGTTTACCCTGTCAACAGAGCTGGAAGATCCAAGAATCTTACAAAAGGTTCTGGATTCCCAGCAGGACCACAGCCAGCTCCCGTACTTTGACCGTGAGAAGGGAAGCAAGTTAGAGAACCAAACCCAGGAAATTCCCTCCCCCACACCCAGAACCCTGAACAGGTCACTCCACAGCAGAGTCTAGGAGAGTGCAGAGTAAAAGGAGAGCGAGTCCTGGTTAAAATGTCCACTGCCATTGGGCAGCTACCTTAATTTATTTCATTTCTGCCTATACACTCTATTTCTAACTTCCTCATTTTCAGTGGTTTTCCCAGTTTGTCCTCATGTTTAGATACTTCGGCATTAAGTGGTTTTTATTTTAATTCAGCCTCTAAGTTGCTTCCTCTTGAATCTCTTCCCCTTCAGCTCCAGGGAGCCTCAGACAAGTGCCAGGGTCCCAGCTACCACATCCTCTCCCAGCTTGCCTGGTCCCCACTTGTTAGGGGGAAGGGTCCTCACATAAATGGGAAAACATATAAAAAGCCTAGAAGATAGATTTCTAAAGGGTAAACTAATGTCACCCTAGGGTGTTTTTGACTAATCAGAACAGCAACAATAGAGCTTTCCAAAAAGATTTTGCTATCATCTAATCCTCTTTATCCATCTCTAGCATCCCCCACCAAAAAAAAAAAAAAAAAAAAAAAAAAAAAAAAAAAAAAAAAAAAAAAGTCTTCTAAAGGAACAACACACCCTTAGAAGGAAAATGAGTGACGGTACAGATAAATTAGGGTTTGGAGACAATGAGAGTAAAGAAGGTCGCTTCCCCATGGAAGACACATACGTATATACACTTTGGTTCCCACACCTCGCAACTATAGTTACTGTAGCTTACAGATGAATGAATAGCAAATTTGAATGTCTTTTTTTCTGGTAGGAATTTTGCAGCAAAACAAAAGAGATATATTAATTTAAAAAGAAAAACATGCATAATTATACACAAGTATTTTAATTTGGTAAACAAGCTTTGTTCAGCCAAACATTTGTGGAAAGGTGTTTGGGCTTTTATTTGCATTAAAGTAGCTAAGTAAACATACTTTTAACTAAATAGGAGTCCAGGTGAATATTTATTTTCCTACATTGTATGTGACTAAACAAATGAGGCTTTTTTTTTTTTTTTTTTTTTTTAAACACTCCTGGGACACCTGGGTGGCTCAGTCAGTTAAGCATCTGTCTTCAGCTCAGGTCTTGATCCCAGGGTCTTGGGATCAAGCCCCACATCAGGCTCCTTGCTCAGCAGGGAGTCTGCTTCTCCCTCTCCCTCTGCTTCTCCCCTCTGCTCCTGCTCTTTCCTGCACTCTCTCTCTCTGAAATAAATAAACAGAATCTAAAAACAAATAAACAAAACCCACTCCTTATATTGAAAACCAAATACCTAGTTTGTCATGTGCCATGACTCAAAATGCTTTTGAAACTTCTTGTTTGAAGTACCTGCAGAGCTCTCTTCACACACAGGGTGATAAACCATCTCAGTTTGTCTGCCACTGAAGGGTTTCCCAGAATGTGGGACTTGGAGTTTTAAATTTTTTTTTTAATTTATTTATTTGTCAGAGAGAGAGGGAGAGAGAGAGAGCAAGCACAGGCAGAGAGAGTGGCAGGCAGAGGCAGAGGGAGAAGCAGGCTCCCTGCGAGCAAGGAGCCCGATGTGGGACTCGATCCCAGGACGCTGGGATCATGACCTGAGCCAAAGGCAGTTGCTCAACCAACTGAGCCACCCAGGCGTCCCAGACTTGGAGTTTTAAAACTGAGTCGGCTTCAGTCAACTTTCCTGGGTTACCTGGAACTGAGGGAGACTTAAGTCCTCAAACTGGGAGAGTGCCAGGCCAAAGGGGTCGAGTTTGGTCATCCTATTTGTAAACCACATACAAGAAATGCCAGCTCATTGCTTTATAGTTGTAACTCTGTTACTCAATTTGATCCCCTCCTTATTTTTAAAGACTTGGCCCTAAATATCTTTTGGCTATTGTGAAAGATCAAATTTCTCACCCACAAACAAATATGTGGTAGCACTCAAAATAGTCTGAGTTAAGAAGGCAATTTTATAAACCTTTTCTTCCTTCTTTCCTTCCTTCCTTTCCATTCTTACCTTTGTATGTAAAAGTATGCATATTAGTGGTGGACATTGCATACTCTCTCTTTGACCCTTGACCCTTTGACCCTTTCACCCTTGATCAGGCTTCTCTGAGCCCTCTTTTCTATGAGGTCTCCATCTTGGCCCCCATCCTGTCTTTGGCCTGTCAATCCCAGTTTTAGCAAGAATCCTATCAACTTGGTTTAGTAAGAATCCCCTTACCCTTGAATCTCCTCTTAGTAATTTTCCATCTGCTCTGCCTATTAGCTATAAATACCCTGCTGTCTTTGCTGTAATCTCTCCCCTACTACAGTGCTTACTGCAATTGTTCTGAATAAAGTCTTCCTTGCCATTTTATTTTTTTATTTTAATTTTTATTTTTAAAGTAGGCTCCATGCCCAGTGGGGAGCCCAGTGCGGGGCTTGAACTCACGACCCTGAGATCAAGACCTGAGCCAAGTCAGACACCCCACTGACTGAGCCACCCAGACACCCCTCCCTTGCTTACCATTTTAATAAGTGTTTGAATAATTTTTTTCTTTAACAGTTATGGTGCCATGAATTGAACAAAATTAAATTCGTCATTGGACCCCTGGAACCTCTCCTCCAGGACCCCAGGTGTATGCTTCTGAAGACTTTGTTTCACTCCAGACTGATTAGGGATCCAATGGTGAGTCCCACTCCTGAGCCAGTGCTCTGGATGACAGACTGTTAAAGCGTGGTAAGGACAGATTTGGGTTCTTAAGATTCTGAGTATAACCTATGAGGCTAGGTTAAAGCCCCGGGATTCTTTGGTTGAAAAATGCCTGTGTAAGCAGACGGATGTCTTCTTGGATCTTTCTGAGTGGGAATTTACTCCCTGCCTCTTAAAGTGGCAAATTCCTGACTCTTTTGGAGGCCTCTACTCTAGAAGCTCTGTTAGAGTCCCAGGCAAATGCAGGGTGGGTTAGAGTCCGAGGCTTCTTTGTTAGCAACATATCATGAGTGAAGAACAAGGTAGCTTCTCATTAGACTGAAACCCCCTTCTCATATTCCTGTTGACTATATGTCTCACCACTAGGATACTAGCTCTCTACTTCCTATCTTGTTGGAATAATTTTACTAAGGATAGTTGGTAATTTCAATGACTTCCCCAAACTAAGATTTCTTGCTCAGCATTCTTCCTTCTTCCTCTTACCACCTTCAATCCTCCATTCCCTTGAATCCATTGACAGAATCGCCTTCAAGCCCGTACCTCCTCCATCTCTCTGTCTACCCCCCAAGACTTTCTCTTTCCTTATATCCCTTGTTATAGTCAATTTCTTATAGTCACTTTCTTACAGTCAGTTGAACTTTGAACTTTAGGTTCTCCCATCCTCCACTGGAGGCTCTCAAGAGACCCAGGGACCACCCAAAGAAACTAGGTGCAGGGCAAAACAAAATCTTAAAAGTTTCCTCCACAAATATTGATTAAAAAGCATTAACTGTCAATTGAGCAGGTAACCTTAACTTGTTCCATCTGTCAGAAACAGAATTTGGGATAAAAATATAAAGTGGAACAAAAACAAGAGCCAATTATTTTATATAAACCAGTGAGTTTTTTATTGCTATGTTTACCTTACTCATGGCTACAATTTTATTTGTTTTCCAAGATTTCATTTATTTATGTATTTGTCAGGAAGAGATAGAGAGCACAACCAGAGACAGCGGCAGGTAGACGGAGAAGCAGGCTCCCCGCTGAGCAAGGGGCCTGATGTGGGGCTTGATCCCAGGATCCTGGGATCATGACCTGAGCCAAAGGTAGAGGCTTAACCAACTGAGCCACCCAGGTGTCCCTCATGGGTACAATTTTAGAATGAAAGCAACGAGGTTTCTATTTGCATCTGTCTATATGACTATATAGTTATGTTTGTATATGTATGTTATATATATGTGATATTTTTCTATGTCTGGATGGTATTACCAAAAAAATTTATAAAATCTTGTAAAGGAGTTTCATAAATTGGCTTAAAGATAAATAAGGGCTTATATAAATTAAATATCCCTAAATCTCTCAGAAATATAGAAACTAACCCAAATGCTTTTCAAGTTTATATGGTTTGGGAAACTCTTTGGTAAATAAGACTAACTTAATATTGTTTAATAAGAACAGGTCTGTCTTCTGAGTTATCAGTATTAAGTGTAATACAAGTATACATTTGCTATTTAACCATTTTTAGAGTTCTTTGCTTTTCTGATTTTTTCCTTCCTTCTTTCCTTCCTTCCTTCCTTCCTTCTTTCCTTCCTTCCTTCCTTCCTTCCTTCCTTTCTTATATTTGCCTAACATGCATGTGCTGTAAAAAATAGTTAACAGGGAAATAACTTGAGATGAAGGCTAGCTTTGTTTAATGTTATGATATATTTGCCTAAAAACAATTTCCAAAATCTTTTTTGTAACTTCCAACCTTAGATAGATATGTTAAATATTCATTAAATTTTGAGATAATTTCTAAGAGAAACTATTAAACATTAGATTACTAAGCACAACTTTAAGTTTATATACATTTGGCCTCTTATTTTTATATGATAGAGGGAGGCTAACTATATTTGACATCTTTATACATCTTTTTGACACAATGAAAAGTACTACCAGGAAGCATAGACTTAAAAAATTGTGAGATGGAATATTCATAAAATTTGCTAGACTGTTACAGGATGCTGGTATATGAAAGATACTTTAACCTTCTCTAGGTATTATTTGTATGGATAAAATATTACTAATATAAACATTTCAGAAATTGCATGAAGTCTGTCAATATCCTCAGTGTCCATGATATGTTCTGGTATAATGTTACCAGTGATAATTCTAGTTACCACTTTAAATGTTCTACACCCTAGGAATAAATTCCCTTGTCAGTTGTATCCTTTTTATGATGAATTCTCCTCAAATCTTTAACATTTAAAAATCTTTTGTCATTAATAGACAGTTTTTGTTTTACTCTGATTCTTCTCTGAAAGCACTTGCAATTAGCTGTGAGCCAGAGTGCTTTATCTTCAACAAAAAGGAATGGAAAGAGACCCATGGAAAGGACTAGGAGAGGTCTCTGGGATGTAGGCTTCAGATGGCATTGCTTAAATTACTTTAAAACCATACCATTTGACAGAGAAAGCAGCCTAGAACTTTGGTTGAAAAGCTGAAGTGTTCATAAAACTAGTAACCCAAGATGAGGCAGAACAACAATTAATTACATAATACTGAATGAACTGCTAAAGGATAATTATGGTTTTGTTTGGAAGATTGTTGCTGGATTTAAGGAATCCCTTTTCCTTTTAAGTTATATCTCACAACAATTTAGTAGATAATACTTTTTGTAAACAGAAATGAAACATTTATCTTTTCTCCCTGCCTGATTCCTCCAGAATTCAGAAACTCTGAGTATTCTTATTTTCATGGCGATATAATTATTTGCATAAGTTCAATAAGAACCTCTCCTCCTTGAACAGGACATAATTGGAAACATTAGTTATATAACTGAGGCTTTGAGTGGAATGTCATATTTAAGGCTGATGTGCATAGAATCAGTTATACCAAATAGTTCCAAGAAACTAAGATTGACTTTATGGAACTAATGCTTACAAAGCCCTTTTGGGAAAACTGGGCTGGTAGGGCTTATAGGGTTCCCAGCCTTGTAGGTGAGTAAGGAAGGTCACTTCCTGGCAGGCCCAGGAAGCTTAGCATATTTTGGGGGCCTAGAGTACAGAGAAATTCACCCAGATCTATAGATCCTGCAAGTGAAATCTGCTGGCAAATTCTTGGCTTGGCTTCCTAGCCTTGAGAGGCTTTTAAAAGTCTAACTTGAGTTTCCTTATGAGAAGTGCCAGCAAAGCAAACTTTCAAAGGTCTATGTGGTCAGTTACTAATCTTGCTGCACTTGTGTAAATAATAGGCCAAATCTAACGTGACCAGACCCATTTTGTAGACAAGAATAATCTTACTTTGGTTAACTTTGGTGAAAAGAAGGATGAGTGTAGAGAGAAATTTTATGCTGCAATGAAAAACTATAGCACACCTTTGAGGACTGTAGGCCTCTAGTCCTGGTCAATGTCTTTGAGGTTCTGTTATATACTTACAGGTTGGACTGAGTCCTGCCAACATGCACATTTTGTCAATCCCTCCCAAATTACTCAGTTCTCCTAATTTTCTCCAATATCTGGCTATACAACTGTCCAAATGAATGTTTCCAGTTTTTCTCCCACCTGCCTAACTCGGTGTCATTGAGAACTCAAACCTGACTGCCTGAATCCTTATTGAGATCCTAGATTGTCCTGCAAGCTGACGCTGGGTGATGGGTGACCTTTAACCTTGGAGCTGCTGCTGTGTAGGCCATTCAGAAGGTTTATGGGAAGTGCCACATCTCTGGACTCAGAAACTGGGTTTATAGTCTGCTTCAGCCTTAATCTTTATTTTTATTTTCATACAAATTTCTCACATTTAATGCCTGATTATTTGTACCCTCCAGTAAATATCCTCTACTCCCAAGTCCTAACATATGGTTCAGCTGGTCCTTAATAACAAACGGAGACTGGACAAGAAATGGACTTAAATTGTTCAAAGGAAAGAAGAATGTCTCTATTTTCTTGGTCAGGAGGAGTGGCTGACAAAGCTTCTCAGGCCTCAGTCTTGGCTGTGTCCTTCTTTGGCATGCCCAGTCCAGTTTTAACAAGAATCCTGCTAAGTAAGTTTATCAAGAGTACCCCCAGCATTGATATCTAATCACCACCCCCGCCCCGTGTCTGGTCAAGTCCCTCATCCCTCACCATTGATGTTTAAGTCCATGCCCAGCCTTTTGCAGGAATCCTCCTAAAAAAGAATCCCAGTCCTCTTGATGTCTCCTGTCAGTAGTTTTCCATCCACCGACCCCCAACTCTGCATGCTTGTCTTTTTTGTATTGGAAGTTGAGTCTGATCTCTCTCCTGTTGCAACAGAGTCAGCCCCAATTGCAATAGTCTTGAATACAGTCTCCTTTACCATTTTAACATGTGTCAGAATAATTTTTTTCTTTAACAGACACATCAGGAAAAGGGGGTTTCTTACTTGGTATATGAGCCACAAGAGACATTAAAATCAGCATCTCCTCTTTAAAGGTCATTTTGTCCCACCTCCCACAAGTTTTGGAATCCCTCAGACCTCAACTTGTAACTCAGTACATCATCCCTTCCCCTGACTTTTGGCTGCTTAACACATTTCATGGTAATCACTAATTCATCACATGGAACTGAATAAGAACCATTTAATATGATTATCTTCTCCATTAAAGCTGTCATCATAATTAGAGCTGCAGTTTGCCAGGAATTATAACTTCTGCCAAGAAAAACTTGGGTGTCATTTTAGAAAAATTCTTAGGTGGGGGAGGAGGAGATCAGGACCATCTGTGTTGGGATCCAAAGCTAAATAATGAGAAATAAAGCCCCCTTCCCTTGCTATCTGCCAAACCCTGGCCAGCCCTCCAACCGGACCTTGCCAAAGACTTCAGAGTGAATCAACTTCCAAGGTAGTCCAAAGAGCACATCCTCTCAGGGAATGACACCCTTTAGGAAGAGAAAAAAGATAGCAGCAAATAAAAATTAGGCCTCCATGCACAAGGCTTCCTAAAAATTGTTCCAAATGGTTTTGTTTGCCACCCTACTGTTTCCAGGGCAACCACCTAAGCCAGGACAGAAGTAGAAGGAGACATGAGGCTAGAATGGGACCACCCACTGCAATTCTCATTTTATCCTGATGGCAAGAACCTTTATATCGACTCAAAGTGTTTGTCAGGCCTCTTGCTGTGAATCACTAGAATAACATTTTGCCCTGATGGAAGTGTGTCACAGCCTGCTGCTCCCACATCCCTCCATACTGAGGTGTTTTTAAATGGAACCAAATATCCCTGGGGAATTTTCTCTGCACTACTAGCATTGCTTTGTTGCACATTTCTAGATTACACACTGTAAATTATAGATAAAATACATTATGCTAATTTCCTCCTGCATATCTTTTAGTTATTTTTAGGAGAAATGTCTTTGAAATTCAGCCTTTCAGGTATATGTTCAAAATGGAGAGAAAAATAAAACCGAGGGAGACGGATGCTCAAGACTGAGACTGCAGCCACATCACAGTCTGGCACTCTGTCCCAAGCATAACTTGTGTCCAGCAAGGACTTTTAGCTGCAGAAAGGAGAAGAAGCCCTGCATCATTAGATTTGGGTATGCCGTCCGGTTCTGCAAGTTTCTGGCCATGCGACTTTGGAGGAATTTATATTGTTTCTTTAAGTCTGAGTTTCCTCATCTATGAAATAAGAAATGTCCATCAAGATTTCTAAGGTGCCTTCCACTTCTCACACTGTACGACAGTACCATGGACCGGAGTAAAATACCCTCAAATCACATAGAGCAGATTATATTGACCATCTTTAAAAAGAAACAATCCACTCAACCTGTGAACATTAAAAAATTCAGTAGCTCCGAAACTCTCTGAACCCACAGTCTTCATGATCTTTTACTGCACTCGGTGTTGCTGATTTTTTATCTGCTGTGCTGGACATCTCTCATTTGGATGGACTTTCCTCAGATGGACTCTCCATTGTTCACCACCATGGAAGGTTGTCTTGTGAGGGCTACAACACAGGCTCTTGTCATCTGACTTCCAGGTGGATTCAGTGAATGGGCAGGAAAATGGAAGGTGGGCAGAGTGTGAGGTCGTCCCCTCCCCGATCCCCGCCCGTGAGGTTGCTGTGAGCTAGCTTCATGCCTCAACCAAAGGTCACAGCTCCTGGAAGGCATCCTCTCTACATAACTCCTAGTCTGTTTGGACTGCAGTAATAAAATGACATAGACTAGGTGGCTTATAAACAAAAGAAATTTATTTCTTCCAAGTCTGGGGGTGGAAGTCTGGATTAGGGTGCTAACAGATTTGGTGTCTGGTGAGAACCCACTCCTTGGTTGTAGAATGCTAACTTCTTGCCATTCCCTTATGTGATGGAAAAAGGGCAAGAGAGCTCTCTGGGATCTCTTTTATAAGGGCACCGATTCCATTCATGAGGGCTTTGCCCTCATGACCCAATTGCTTCCCAAAGGCCCCATCCTCTAATATCATCATATTGGGCATTAGAATTTCAACACTGTTAATTTTGGGAACCACAAACATTCAGTCTATAACAGACTCTTTCCTCTTGCTACTTCAGGTCTAGGGGCAGTGCATAACCCTGTGCTTCTCTGTGCTCTGTGCATATCTTTAAAAATTGGTCTTTATTCAAGTTTCAATGAACCATCTGTTGCCTTCCTGTGTCTTAACTGATACACTCAGTTTTTTGAGATGCAAGTATTGCAAGGTTGGAAAGGCCATGGTGCTTTTTATTTCAGTATATCAATTTACCTTGAATACATATTTTTCCCCTATAGTTGTGACTCTGTGAAAAGATGAGAATCGCTATGTAGTGCTGCTTGGTTATGTTGCACTTGACTTCTGTATGTGCTTGTATTAGATAGGAGTCAGAAGCAGGCAATAGGGGCCAGTCTAGTAATTAAACAGAAAAGGATTGGATGCAGGAATTGGATGCTCACAATTAGAAGGGCTAGAGGAATAGGCTCTAGGCTAGGCTTTAAGGAATGACTTCCAGAAACTACCACAGAGCTGACCTATCTAGAGGACTGTCTCTATAACATTCCAGAAGCTGGGGAATCAAGAAACCCAAGTGTCACCTGCCAGCTTCAAGATCTCACTACTTCTGCCAATTCAGGAATCAGAAAGTGGCAGCCTCAGTTGTTGGCCCCAAACCTCATGTACCTGATTTGCACCATCAGGATGAAGACCTGCCTTCCCTCCTACTTGATTTAGTTCTAAATTCAGTATTCACATAAGTACACCTAACTGGTGGAGGCTCAGTCTTATTCCTAGTTGCAAATGAGTATGGGAAATGTCAGTTTTAGCTTTCCAGCCTCTATAATATGGGAAGGCATAGTAGAAGGAGATTGGGATGAGTTCTGAGCAAGTCAATCTATTCTCCATCACAAGATTATTTCTGAAAGCATGCTTTAAATGCCATGTCCCCCCAAAAGGTGAACTTTGGAGATTAAGAAAAGAGAGAGACTAGAATGAAAACCTCTGCTTCAGGACATACTGGCTGTATGACATTGAGCAGTATGTACTTAATACTACTAGGACTATTTTTCACCTGTGCAATAGGAGTAATAATGCCTCCCAGAATTGCCATTCATTAATCCATCTCTATATACAGATTTTTGTTGATTGTTATATAATTATCAGGAATTTTTAGTTGGAAATGACAAATCTAATTGGTTAAGTAAAAAAAAAAAAATTTTTTTTTGTCAAAGGATATTTGGTAGGTCACAGAATTGCCAAGAGGACTAGAGAGCCGGCCTCCAGGCTGAACTTCCAGGACACCACCCAAAGCAGGCATCAGAGCTAGCCTGGGACATGGCTACTCTTTCCACTACCCCCTCCCAACACCGATGGAGGTACTATTGCCAGCTCTGTTAGCAGAAACTCAGCAGTGTTGCGCCTGAAGGCCAAGTGACAACACTGTCCCTCTCATTGGTAAAAATGCCACATAGCATTTCTTTCTCACATTAGCCTCTTGTCGAAGAGGGTTTCACAAGAGTGTCTGTTGAGGCCCGGACCACATGCTTGTGCTCAGGGACAAGGGAGCCAGAGAAGCACGATTTCTAACTTTTAACTTGGGGAGGAAGGAACCTCCCTAATAAAAGGGAGAGTGTTCATAAGATGCTGGCCTCCAGACAAATGTCCACCACACCAAATGGCTAAGAGCTTTTCTTTCTGCTTTCCTCTGCTCAAGCACCCTTCTCGCCACAAAGATGGCATGCTGGTTCCCGAGAGCTGCAAATTTACCTTCTACCAGCCAACCAGTCCCTGTGTAGAAAGTATGTCTCTTTCCCAATGATTCCATCAAAATCTGTGGCTGACTCTATTGATCTGACTTGGATCACATGAACTTTCCTGAATCACTCACTGAGCCAGAGAGATGGAATAAATTAACACATCAGGTCAGGGTTACATGCCAACTGAGCTGGGAAGGATAGGTTCAGCTCTTTTAGAACTATTTGGCTCAAGCCTGGGGGAAGACATGTTTTATGAAGGAAAATCGGAATGCTGGGCAGGCAAAAACAATAGTTTTCTGCTGTACTCTTCCTGATAGTTCCATAAACATACACTCTTCCTCTCATCCTACAACGTCGTAAGTGTTCCCATTCATGATAGTGCAACTCTTCCATATATACCCCAAAACTCCCTTCCTGGACTCTATGCCACTTATTGGATCCAGCTCCAGGGGCTCTCAGCAATGTGCATTTGATGGTTAATTATATGTGTCAACTTGACTGGGCTGAGGAATCTCCAGATAGCTGGTAAAACCTTATTTCTAGATGTGTCTGTGAGTGTGTTTCTGGAACAGATTAGCATTTGAATCAGTTGACTGAGTAAAGAAGATCTCCCCTACCAGTGCACATGGGCATCAGCTAATACACTGAGGGCTTGAACAAAATCAAAAGGCAGAGGAAGAGTGAATTTGCTTTCTCTGCTTGAGCTGAGACATCCAAAATCTTCTGTTCTTGGACATCAGCACTCTAGATTCTTGGGCCTTTGGACTTAGATTGGGACTTACTTATACCATTAACTCTCAGACCTTGAATTTGGACTAGAGCTACACCACTGGCTTTCCTGGGCCTCCAGTTTGCAGATAGTAGATCTCGGGATTCTCCGCCTGCATAGACACATAAGCTAGTGCCTCATAATAAATCTCTTTCTATATATCTCTATATATCCTACCAGTTCTGTTTCTCTGTAGAACCCTGACTAATGCTGTTCATTACTCTTGGGTTGTTCCAGGATATCTCCTACTTATAACTTTGCCAAATGACAAATTTAACTTATGCTACACTGTGCAAAGAGGTCAGGCTATACATTAATTAAAAAAAAAAAAAAGTCCCACGTAGAAAAGGGAAGAAGAATTAGCTTAGAATGGCCACTGTCTAACGGCATTGATCACATCCTGCTTTCCAGTTACAAAAACTCTCCCTGCTTCAGTGATGGAGTGAAAACTGTGGGTTGCCAAAGTGGCTAATTCTGCCTTTCTCTTCTGGTAGTGGAGCCAATGTGCAGTGTCCAATGTGGTCACATCTGGGAAGGACAATGGGGAGGACTCATCTGTGAGGGCTATAGGAAAGAGTTCAGGGGCCTGGAGACTGCCTTCGATTGGTAATCATTTTTCTAAGAATACAATTTATTTAGAAATCTGGTAGACTTTCCATATATATCCAACAGAAAGGTGTCCTCTCTCACAACAACAGGCCTTAACTCTATGCCCTTATCTCTAGCCCTCACCTATAATGCCTCCATTTTGGACATTTCCTCAGGGGCAAAAACAAGTAGTAGCTTGAGTTAGAGAGATGGAACCAATCTGTTCTCCCTTATCCCATCTATGTCAGTGGTTGGGTTCCAAAGTGGGGCTAAGTGGAGACTTCATCAGGCAATGAAAACCCAGAAAAAGATACTTAATAGTGCTTTCCTTGGGTCCCTTGTTATTTTCTTTTAAGTTTTCAGTATCCTGGGCTTTGCTTCCACTAACTTTATCTTGGGGAAGAGAATTCAGCTTTGCCATATGAGCAAAGCTCAAGATTATCTGGCTACTAACTCTCTTTGATCATAGGCTGTAGATATAAGGGGCTTTCCTTAACAGTTTCTGTTCTCTCTGCTTTCTGATGAGCCAGTAGTCTCTTACTTACAGTAACTCATCCCAGGCTGAAAAAAATATCCAAACTGATCTAACCAGATGACATTTTTCTACTGACTCTTCTAAATCTCCAGCCTGGGTAGACACATTGCCTGAGTCTCCAGATAAAATATGCTCATGAAACTAGCCATCTTTCCAGCCAGAGAAGGGGAAATCTACACTGTGTCCTGTCTCACCATGACCCTTCCAACTTCACATTGTCATTCCAGGTGTCAGTTATAAGAGGTGCTTTCAGGAATCAATTTCTATTTCTATTTCTCCATAAACAAAAGAAACTCTAGCTATCTTAAGCAAAAACAAGAAATGTGTTTAAGGCTGTAGAGTAGCACAAGGAGTTAAAAGAAAAACTAAGCCCCAGGCTGTGAAAAGAACAGGAATCACTGTAGCTCTAAGTATCCAAGTGACAGGAACTAATTGTCAATCCTTTTTGTGGCAGTATTGTTAGGATAAGTGATCATGGCCATTTTCTATCCCTTTGTTATCCCACTTGAGATTTAGTGTTTGGGAGAGAGTCTGAATGGCATTCTTGGGTCATCTAACCACTCACATTTTGTTCAAGGGAGGGGAGGACATTTTGAATGATTGCCTCACCAAGAATCTCAAGGGAATTGCTTCAAGGTGTTCTTACAAGAAAAAGATGGAATGAATGCCCAACAGACCAAACCCAAAGATGTTTACTATTTGCTCATTAGGTGATAGGCTAGTCTCTCTGGATCCAAAGATAAATAATGATGTTGGCTAACATTTATTAATCTTTTAATCAATGCCAGGAACTTCCTATGCATTACTTCAGATATTCTTTATAATAAATACTGTAACGTACATACTCTTTTGTCTTAGGTCAGTCTTATGGGTTTATTTGTTCAGTGGGTTTAATTGTTTAATTAATTTTTTGAGGTCCTAACCCCAGCACCTCAGAATGTGACCTTATTTAGAAATAGGGACATTGTAGATGTAATTAGTAAGATGATGTCTTTAGATGTAATTAGTAAGATGATGTCTTTTAGATGATGTCTTTAGTAAGATGTTGTCTAATCCAATATTGATGTCTTTATAAAAAAAGAAAATTTGGACACAGACATGCACATGGGGAGAATGCCATGTGGAGATGAAGGCAGAGATTGAAGTGATTGCATCTACAATCCAAGGAACACTAAAAATTGCCAACAAACCATCAGAAGCTAGGGGAAAGGCATGGGCATTCTTCTTCACAGCTCTGAGAAGGAACCAACACTATCAATACTTTGGTCTTGAACTTCTAGCCTCCAGAACTATGAAACAATAAATTTATCTCATTTCTGCCCAATTCATTGGTACTTTGTTACAGAAGCCCCTGAAACTAATATAGTCGAGCTCCCTAGAAGCAGAGCCTGAGGTAGAATTCTTATGTAAGAGATCTAGAGAAAGAGTACTTTTCTAAGTTTTGCCTGTTTTCCAAAATAGCCATAACATTATTTCTGGTCCCATATACTTCTCATAGTTCTTCTCAAATTGCCACTACTCTATCAAGAAGTGGAGTTTTGAACTTGAGGGGATCTTGTGAGTATTTTAACTAATAGAATAAGGCAGAAGTAATACTGGGTGACTTCCATGCTTAGGTCATGAAAAGCAATTCAGCTATCATCTAGCTCTGTCTTTTTCAAGATTCGCTCCCTTAGAAGTCAGCTACCATATTATGAGAAAACCAAAATTTTCCAAAAGAGACTACATGGAGAGGGACTGAGGTCCCTAGTGAATGGTTTATATATATCAACTGCCAGACATGTGAGTGGTGAGACTTCAGATGATTCCAGTCCTCAACCTTCAAAACTTATACATATTATGAAGCAGACAAAAATTACTCCCCAAAAGTTCCTGACCCATGAGCATAAGAAACCATTGCTTTAAGCCACCAAGTTTCCCCCCCTATTGTGTGTGTGTGTGTGTGTATTTATTTTTATTAACATATAATGTATTATTTGCTTCAGGGGTACAGGTTTGTAAATCATTAGTCTTACATAGTTCACAGCACTCACCATAGCACATAGCTTCCCCAGTGTCCATCACCCAGCCACCCCATACTTCCCCCATCACCCCCAGCAACCCTCAGTTTGTTCATGAGATTAAGAGTCTCTTATGGTTTGTCTCCCTCCTGATCGCATCTTGTTTCATTTTTTTCCTTCTCTACCCTGCACAACCCCCCGCCCTGCCTCTCAAATTCCTTATATCAGAGAGATTATAGGATAATTCTCTTTCTCTGGTTGACTTATTTCTAAGCCACCCAGTTTTGGGATAAATTTATATTGCAGTCATAGCATCTGGAAGAGGGTTTTGTACCTAGGAGTAGGGTATTGCTGTAACAAAACCCTGAGAATATGGGACTTTGGGACAGTAGAAGAAATGTGAATGGGGCTTGTAGATACTGATGGAGGAGTCTAATGGCCCTCAAGAGGACTCTCAGGGTCAGCTTAAAGCACAATAAGGAAAATCTTACTGGAAATTGGAGAAAGAAGATCTTCATTATGTAGTGACAAAATGTTTTACAACACTGTAACCTGTGATGAAGTAGAAAATAGAAAATATACCTAATGAGCTGGGTAATCTAGCTAAGGAGATTTTCTGGTAGAATATTGAAGGTGCTACCTGGCTTTTTCTTGCTTATAGTAAAATGTGAGAAGAAAGAAATAAGCCAAATAAAGAACTGAATTTGAAAATAAAACTATCATTTCCAGGCTCTTCAAGATTGCCAATTAAGAAAAAGCTTCACAGCAAAAATCAAACCCAGGGAAGAAATATAAAATCCATTTTCATAATCTCAAAAAGACCTGAAGTCACTCCTCAAAAAAAACAATGTAGTCAGACAAACGGTCCTTTAAGGATCTTGAAGCTGTCTCTAAAAAGGACTTCTAACACTCTTAAACGTGTTATCCTTCAGGATCTCTCTCTTACTAAGAAGGCCAAAGTAGGAGAAGTGCTTATCTCAAAGACCCTTGAGTATAGATTTTGTTTAGTGGAGTGGACTATAAATTGATTCATTAAAAAAAAAAAACAAAACACCAACAACCCACAAATATTTTAAAAGAATTAAATCAACTTGGACCAAAGATGCAGAGATACTACAAAATGAGAAGAGATCTTTGGACCTCCAAATTTCTGTGGGCAGAGCAGACTTAGAAAACTGCTCAGCTGCAGATGTGAACTATTCTTCATGGAAAATCAGAAGATCGAAAATACAGAGGGTAGAGCCAAGAACAATAGTGAATCATTTCCAAACAGTAGGACTGACTCTCTGATCAAAGGACTGACAATATATGTCCAGCTGGATTTTAGTATTGCTACTGACCAGTGACTTTTGTGTTCTTCAGCTTTTCCCCTTTGTGAATGGCAGTGTCTAGCATAGTTATTTTGTGCCTGTCCCATCATGGTATGTTGGGAATGTGTGAAAGAGATATTTTTGTCTCTTTTGTTCATAAGCCTGCAAATCAAAAGGAACTATTCCCAGGAAGCTATATTTGAGGAAAACACATTCAAGGAAACTTATCTATACCTAGATCTAATCTAAATGACAATATTTTCCTTTCCCCTCTAAACACTATATAGTGATTGACATATATGCTTAGAAAATATTTGGTAAATGATTACATGAATAAAAGAACATGTTATTCATTATACTGGAAAATAGACATTCTGGTTAGTAAAAATAACTATGGACTGGCATAAAAATAGATACATATACTAAAGAATTTAGAAATAAACCCATACATTCTTGGACAACTGATTTTTAACAAGAGCACCAAGACAATTCCTTGTGGGGTATGAACAGTTTCTTCAAGAAATGGTATTTAGAGGGGCGCCTGGGTGGCTCAGTGGGTTGGGCCTCTGCCTTCAGCTCGGGTCATGGTCTCGGGGTCCTGGGATCAAGCCCCGCATTGGGCGCTCTGCTCAATAGGCAGCTGGTTTCCCTCTCTCTCTGCCTGCTTCTCTGCCTACTTGTGATATCTCTCTCTGTCAAATAAATAAATAACATCTTAAAAAAAGAAAAAAGAAAAATGGTACTTAGAGAACTAGGTATCCACATGCAAGAGAATGAAGTTGTACTCCTACCTCATACTATACACAGTAATTAACTCAAAATAGACCAAATACCTCAATGTATAAGACTTATAGAATTCTTAGAAGAAAATGTATAAGTATTTGTGACATTGGCTCAGACAATGTTTTCTTAGATATGACAACCAAAGCAAAAGGGAAGAATCGGATTTAAAAACTTTTATGCTTCATAGGAAATTATCAAGAAAGTGAAAAGGCAACTCAAAGAATGGGAGAAAATATTTGCCACAATTGGCCTTCCTCCACAACACATCCTTTACTATCCATTCTAAATTTTCCTAATGCTTAACTATTACCTCTACTTGTTTCAGTGACTAACATGATGATGTGAACAAAATTCACATCCCTGACGGATCTGAGTCCCACATTTGGTTTTGATTACTAACCCATGAAGGTGACAAAATATATAGGTAATATACTAAAATCTCTTAAGGGCTTATATTTTGAGATGAGGCAATGGTCGGCAGTCTATGGCCTATGGGCCAAACTCTACTTAGCACGTGTTTTTGTAAATAAAGTTTTAATGGATTTTCCACATAGAGTATCATATCATCTGCAAAGAGTGATAGTTTGACTTCTTCTTTGCCGATTTGGATACCTTTAATTTCTTTTTGTTGTCTGATTGCTGAGGCTAGGACTTCTAGTACTATGTTGAATAGCAGTGGTGATAATGGACATCCCTGCCGTGTTCCTGATCTTAACGGAAAAGCTTTCAGTTTTTCTCCAT
>PISX010019820.1:0-37200 GCA_004024625.1 Mellivora capensis
CACCATCATCACCACCATCACCATCATCACCACCATCACCATCATCACCACCATCATCATCACCACCACCATCATCACTACCACCATCACCATCACCATCATCATCATCGCCACCACCACATCATCATCACCATCACTACCAGCATCATCATCATCACCACCATCACCTTATCATCATCACCACCAGTACCACCATCACCACCATGATCATTATCACCATCATCACCACCACCACCATCATCACTACCACCGTCACCATCATCACCATCACCATCACCATCACTACCAGCACTATCATCATTACCACCATCACCATCATCACCACCATCACCACCATCATCATCACCATCACCACCACCATCATCATCACCACCACCATCATCACTACCACCATCACCATCACCATTATTGCCACCACCACATCATCATCACCATCACCATCACTACCATCATCATCATCATCATCATCACCACCATCACCTTATCATCATCACCACCAGTACCACCATCACCACCATGATCATTATCACCATCACCACCATTACCACCATCATCAACATCACCATAGTCATCATTATATATAGCTTTATGAAGGCAATGACTTTTTTCTGTTTTGTGTTCCCTGCTATATTCCCCTGGGCCTGGCACAGAGTAGATGCTCAATGAAGGTTGTAGACTGACTCATTATCACTAGATTTACTACGACTTTCTATCTTTATTTGAATGAATAATGTCGAATGTGTTTACACTCCTCAGGTCTCCTCTAACAGATGTGCCATTGACTGGTACTTACCCATGGGGCTGGAGCTGGGAAAGGAGGATGGAGTCCCAGAGGTTCCCAGGTGTACTGTGGAGGTCCCTGGAGCTGAGGAAAAGCTCTCATCAATGAAAGGAGAAAGGCAATCACATGGCAGAAATGCCAACAAGAGAGACTACTTATTAGGCTTTCATGTGGGGCTTGAACAGAGATTCCCTTTGGAACTGGGGCAGAGAGGATAGTAAATAACTTGTGGCCTCCCAGGAGCTCTGTCCCTCCTGGAGGTGACATAAGCAGGCATAAGGAGGCATCAATGCTTTGCCTGCCCTGTGTGTTGAGGGGCCCTGGGTCGTAGTTGAATACTCACTGTTGGTGATGGGTGCAGAGCTTTGATGGGTGAAACCTGTAGGGAGAGGGAGAGGGTGCTGTGGGTAAGGGTTAAGGAAGAGGTGGAGGACCAAATAAGAGGCAGGGCTACCCTGGAGCAGTGGAGGGGGTTCTAGCAGGGGGTGCTATCATCTTTCTCCATCAGCACCTGTTGGGAAGGAAGGCTCTGAAGGTGAAGTCAGTCCAAGACGAAGAGGAAACCATGAATTAGCACATAGAGTGCATGGGGCCAAGCCCTGAAGGGCCCCACAGGGAATGCCTTCTCAAGCCTCTAGGACAGAGGCTGCCCAAGGAGGGAGAAGAGACACTGACCACATCACGGTTGCTCACCATTGACACAGAGACTGTTCCTGTCCAGGGTATAGTGGCCCAGCAGGGCAATGCCATGGGTCAGCTGGCTCAGTTCCCAGTACAGCTGCTCTCTGTCGAGTCCCAGGCCTTCAGGGTCGGGGTGATGCATACACATGGCATCCACTCTGGTGGCTGCCCCATCCTTCTCAGGCCTGGGTAAGAATCATCACATAGTTGGTCTAACTATCTCTCTATCTATTGGTCCTTCCCTCTCTCTCCTTGCCAGCCCCTAAGGCAGAACCTTGGGAAACCCTAGTTAACAGAAGCTGCCGCCATGAGGGAAAGCCCTGGTATGTGGCAGAACACAGAGGGTATGTTGATGGAGTGAGCAATCCTGGAAGGTGCCACCTGCAGCCACAACAGCCATATCCCATCACAGGTCTTGACGGGCACAACAAGGTGCCTGGTGGTCATGCTGCAATGGGTGGTGGTGGCCCCAGGACAGGGACTGCAGCATGGTTTGGTGACATTTTCCTGTAGAGAGTTGGGGTTTTCAAATAGTGAGATCAAAAAGCTATGGGGCATTTCTAAAGACTCAACAGACTAAATGGCTGGAGAGACACACAGGCCCTTTGGGTAGGTCTGTCTGAAAGCGTGACCTGTCCATGTCTCAGCACCAGCTCTAGCCCAGGACACTGACCCACCTACATGCCCACCCAGCCATGCACTCCTGAGAGATATGGAGAGAAAGGTGCTCCCACACTCCAGGGCCATGGATAGAATGTCTCTTATAATAACAACCACCCCTTGTTAAATTCTGAGCACGCAGCTGGCCCAGCACTTTGTACTCATGATCGCAGAACCCAACCCTCAGAGCATCCCTGTGGGCTGTATTGCTCAACTCCCACAGCTGTCACTATACCCATCACACTATATATCATACACAATGCAATTAGACATAATATAATATAATAGTCTATTTAACATGTAAGTATACGACATAGATTTGTACATATTTTGTTTTATTTATTATTGTATTACATGTTATACCTTTTGTATCTATTCCTAATATATAGAATAGATAATATATATTAGGGTTCATATCTATATATATCATATATAAAAGATATTATACCTATACAATATATGTATAGGTATATATACAATATATATTGTATATTGTATATGTATAGGTATATATACAATAATATACCCATTGTACCTATATATAACATATATAACATAAGCCTGTATATAAAGTATAGGTATAATTATATATTATACCTGTATATCATATTATCTATACTTAGGTAATATGTATATTATATAGTATATAATATATATTAGGAATTATACCTATATGTGTCATATATATGATATTATACCTACATACAACATATTACACCTATTATGTCTATATATAACATATGTGTAATATATACCTATGTATCAAGTATAGGTATAATTATATATTATACTTATTATACCTATATACATAATATATATTATATATAGGCATATGTATTATAGACATATATTATATATAGGTATAATGTATATATATAATAGTTGTATATATTTTATATATATAGGTATTATATATATTTAGGTATAGATATAAGATATACTGTAGAATTATACCCATTCTTTCTCTCTCTCTATGTATGTGTGTGTGTGTATTTGACTTTTGAACAACATGGAGGTTAGGAGTACCAACACCCAACACAGCTGAAAATCTGCATATAACTTTTGACTTCCCCAAAACTTAACTACTAATAGAATGCTGTTGACCAGAAGCCTTACTGATAACACAATTAACTATTTTTTATGGTATAGGTATTATATACTGCTTTCTTACAATAAAGTAAGCTAGACAAAAAAAGTTAAGAGAATCATGAGAGAAAATACATTTATAGCACTGCACTGTATTTATCAAAACAAAATCCATGTATATGTGGACCCAAGCCGTTCAAACCCACACAATCCAAGGGTCAAATCTTTCTCTCCATATACACACATATGTTCATGTGCATATATTATGCATGGGCCTAATATATCAAATATATAACACACAGAGTCATGGGGCACAGTAAGGTTCAGGCACCTGCCCAGGATCTCAGCAAATGGCAGAGCTAGAATTTGAACTGCCACTAGGCTCTTCTGCCCGCTCTTCCCCCAGGAAGGAAGGAGAGCTGGAGGTAGATGCCTGTGATCAAACAGGAGTGTGAGGAGAGCCAGACCTAGAGATTCTAGAGAGATGTGGGATGTGAGAATGCCAGGTATGGAGCCGTGTCAACCCCCCGCCTCCCCCACCCCCAGCTGCACCCAAGGGATGGCGTCCTCCACAAGTCTGAGCCATTCCAGGGCAGGTCAGACCTCTCATGAGTCTGAGCCATCTAGGAGCCCATGTTCTCTCTGCAACAGTATGCTTGCTTTCCTTCCCTCTTTGATTCTTCCCTTAGAGGTTGCCAGATAGGTGATTTCCACACGCTGCCAGGTCATAATGCAGCAGAGGAAGGCAGCGCTTCTTAGGAGCTAGGACTTGGGCTCTAGAACCCGCAATGCAGGTTCAATCCCTCTGAGCCTGTTGCACCTTCGGTTCCTGCTTCACAAGGCTGTCCTGAGGGCTGGTAGGGTGAAATGGAAGGTACTAGCCCAGTGCCTTGGATCTTAGGAATTGCTAGCTGCTGGGGTTGTTAATTGTTGATGATGGTGTGTGGTACCCATTGGCGGTAGTTGTCCCAAGTATGGACGAAGTCA
Organism: Mellivora capensis; assembly: GCA_004024625.1. NCBI lineage: Eukaryota > Metazoa > Chordata > Mammalia > Carnivora > Mustelidae > Mellivora > Mellivora capensis. The sequence continues at coordinate 4,196 of PISX010019820.1, forward strand.
GGGAGCCCATAGATGAAGGTCTCATACACCTGCTGGGCTGTGTTCTTGGGGAGAGAGACTCACCTGAGGGAAGCCAATCTGCAGCCTGAATAGAGGAATCCCAGACTGCTATTCCTGAACAGGAGTTTGAGCTATGAGAAAGGAGAGGGGAGGTGAGAAGGAATCCTTGAGAGAGGCCATGGGGAGCTGGGGTATTGGTGAAGTGAATGGGACAGAAGTGATATGGGCATGGGTGGGGGCAGAAGTGAGGTGTGGGGCTGGCACCGGTGGGCGGGGCTCTTACTAGACCCTGCAGGATCTTCTCCGTGGAGTTGAATTTCCAAGAGCCTGGATGCTGCATGCTCTCTTCGTAGTGCAGGTTGGTTATGGTGAAGTTGAGGGTGAACGGCACCAGGAAAGGAACCACTGCTGTAGCAGGGGAAGGAAAAAGGCGGCCATGTCTGAGTCAGGCTGGGGCTGGCCTCTAAGACAACTTCTGGGGACAGGGATGGAGGACCTAAATATCGGGAAGCAGGGGTTCAGAGTAGGCACATAGGCCAGCTGCCGTAGGACCAAAGACAGATGCCAGACAAAGAGCAAAGCCAGATGCTATTAAATGCAGCAGCATGCACATCTATTGGGATAGCTATTAGGCTATTACAAAAAGGAAAGAATGAAGGCAGGCAGGCAGGCAGGCAAAAATAAATACTGGCAAAGATATGCAGAAATTGGAATCCTCGTGCATTGTTGGTGGGAATGCTGGCAGAGCTGCTACGGAAGACAGTTTGGTTGTTCCTCAAAAAGTTAAATATGGGATTATCATATGACCTAGCAATTTTGCTCCTAGATGTAGACTCAAAAGAACTGAAAACAGGGACTCAGGTCCTTGAATACAAAATGTTCACAACAGGATCCTTCACAATAGCCAAAAGGTGGAAACAACCTGAGCCCATCAGCAGATGAATGGATAAACAAAAGGCAGCATATGCATGCAGTAGAATAATAGTCAGCCATAAACATGAGGGAAACTCTGACACCTGCTACATCACGGATGAACCGTGAAAATATTATACTAAGTGAAATAAAACAAACATGGAAGGACAAATATCGTATGGTTCCACTTCCACGGGGCACTTAAAATAGGCAAATTCGTGGAAAAAGAAAGTAGACTAGAGGTAACCAGGGCCTGGGGGTAGGGGTTATAGGGAGTTAGTGTTCAGTGGGAACAGAGTTTCTGTTTGGGGTAATGAAGAATTCCCGAGAATGGATAGTGGTGAGTGGCATGACACTGGGAATGTCACTAAATTGTACACTTAACAGTGGTTAAAATGGTAAATTCTATGTTATGCATAAAAATTGTTTAATGCAGCAGTTGGGTCAAAATGCAGGTCATGGGGCTCTTGAGTCTGGATGTGGGCCAGGGTAGGTGGCAGGGGTTGAGGTCTTGGGCCCTGGTGAGGCTCTAGACTGGCCCTTGATAGCCTCTACTTGAGAGGTTAAAAGTAACAGGATTGGAGCCATCTCATGGATTAGGGGGGAAAGAAAAGGGAAAAAAATCAATTCAGTCCCATCCAACACAGAAGAAACATTCTCTTTTTAATATGAGTCAAACAGCAATTCTTAAAGGAGGTCTCCTGTCTTCTGCTCAACCTACCCTACCCCACCCACCCCATAGTTCTCAGGACTTGACCTTTCATAGAGACCATGCATAGAGCTGTGGTTACTATGATTACCAACCACCACACTATAGTGAGTCGGACTTGGTTTCAAATTCACTCTGTCCTCTCCCCAGGAGACGTGACCGTGGACACTAAACCTGTCTGTATGGTAGTCCCCTTTAACTGCAGCTTCATTTTCCGTGGTTTCAATGATCTGGGGTCAACCACAGCCTTGAAGCAGATGGTCCTCCTTCTGAGGCATCATCAGGAGATTAGTAGCAGCCTAACACTACGTCATTCATCTCACCACATCTCATCACCTAGGCATTTCATCATCTCACGTCATCACAAGAAGGGTGAGTACGGCACAATTAGGTATTCTGAGAGAGACCACATTTGCATGACCTTTATGACAGTATATTGTTATAATTGTTCTATTTTTTAAAGATTTTATTTATTTATTTGACAGGCAGAGATCACAAGTAGGCAGAGAGGCAGGCAGAGAGAGAGGGAAGCAGATTCCTCACTGAGCAGGGAGCCCGATGTGGGACTAGATCCCAGGACCCTGAGATCATGACCTGAGCCGAAGGCAGAGGCTTAACCCACTGAGCCACCCAAGCACCCAATTGTTTTATTTTATTATTAGTTATTGTTGTTAATCCCTTCCTGTGCCTAGTTTATATATTAAACTTTACCACAGGCATGTATGCATAGGAAAACACATGTACATATAGGGGCCCGTACTTTCCATGGTTTCGGGCATCCACTGGGGGTCTGGGAACAAATCCCCCATGGATACGAGGGGACCACTCTTCATTTTTTCATACCTTCATTTCCTCAACTATAAAACGGGGGAATACTTTACTTTGTAGAGAAATTCTAAAGGTTAACTGGCTGCTTGTTAAAAGAGTTAGTATGTTTTAAGGGCACTGTGCTGAGTGAAAAAAAGCCAGTTCCCAAAGGTCACAGGCTATATGATGCCATTGACACAGCATTCCCAAAATAACAGATTAGTGGTTGCCAGGGTGAGGCTGGGTGGGTGTGACGGTAAAAGGTCTTTGCAGTGATAGAACTGCTCTGTACCTTCACTGCAGTGATGGTTAGAAAAATCTGCCTATGTAATAAAATGCCGCAGACCCACACCCGCGCATGTGGACACGTGCGCATGCACAAGTGCCCGCCCACTCGTGTCCACGTAAAACCAGTAACTTCTGAAATCTGAGGTCTGTGGGTTTTCACATTTAATATCCGGGTTTTGATATGATACTATTGTTATGTAAGATGTTAACCATTGAGGAGAAATTGGGTGAAGCCTACAGGGAACTCAGTACTATATTTTGCAACTTCCAATGAATCTATATTTATCACAAAAATGAAACGAAAAATTAAAAAGAATACTACGCAGTGTGGCATGTCTAGGTGCTGAATAACATGCTTATCTTTTCTCATTAATTGTAACTGCATATTCAGTTCCAGTCTCTCAATACACTGGAACTCGGTGAGGGGAGGGACCTCACCTGGCAGAGCACCTTCCCCCCTCGGCCTGGCCCAGGTCACATGCCCTGTCATGAGCCCAGTATGACAGTATCTGTCAGACTGTATTCTCTGATAGCTCCAGGGATGTATGCTTCCATACATTTTTATTCAACCTTCACAGCGACCTTGTGACGTATGATTATTCCCACTTGGCAAGTAAAGACACTGAGACACTGAGAGGGTCAGGCAACGGTCCAAGGTCAACACACCTGGACAGATGAGGAGGACACAGTCTCTGCTTTTGAGGATTCAGAGCAGGGGAGCCCATGGCAGCTCCAGATTCCCTCACTGCAGCTTTTCTCTACAACTCCCAGATCTAGCTTTGAGCTTCCCTACAAGGAGCTGGAGAGACAAGTCGCCTACCTGTGTAGCTGGAGAAGTGGGCTGGCACCACCGAGGTCCTTGGGAAGAGCATGGGGGTCACGGCAGCTAAGGATAAACAGTCTGGGGTAAGAATAGCCATTCTGAGCGGGGTATCCTTCTTACCCATCTATAGCCACTGAATGTAGGGGGAACTGGGTAAGACTGCCAGGTCTCCTGGCTTCTTCTCTGCTCCAGGCCCTGGAGTAGGGAGTCAGTGGTTGTTCACCAGGAGCTCAGATCATATGGTCATTAGGGCTGTGGGTACTCACCACTGGGTGTGGGGGCCAAGGTCCAGTGGTTGTAACCTGAAATGAGAAAAGGAGACAGAATGGAAAGCAAGCATGGGAGGGAGGTCTGAAATCCAGCCCAAATCCCACCAGCCCCTACCGCCAACAAAGACTTCAAGTCCACACAGGTCAACAGTTGTGATTCAGGGTAACTCTGTCTTCTTCCAAAAAGGCTGAGAAATCAAAGACCCAGTCCCCCGTCTTCATGAGCTTACAGTTTATTTGGGAGGAAAAATATACCAATGCTTCTAGAAATGGGTTTGCTAACTGTGCTTTTCAGGGTCCTGAAGGGATTTTGAGATATTGACAGGGAGAAAGATGGCCAGATGCTGGAATCATCATTGACTTCAATCACAGGACTTCGTCAGTCTGGATGAAGACTTATGGCCCAGACAAATATATAAATCACAGCCCTGAAATGCAGGGATACAAAGGGAAGGAAGGAGTTTGCAAACTGGAGGGCCTATGGGGGTCCTTGACTCATCAGGGGACATTGCTCAGGTGGGAAATGATACATACGACAGGTCCTGTGGTCAAGTGGAGAGTCCACATCCGTTCCTGGGGGAAGATTCTCTGCTTCAACTTGTGGTTACAAAAAGGTTGCTCACCATTGACATAGAGGCTGTTCTTGTCCAGGGTGAAGGAGCCCAGCTGGGTGACCCCATGGGTCTGCTGGCTCAGCTCCCAGTACAGCTTCTCTCTGTCTAGCTTAGGGCCCGCAGGGTCAGGATGGTAAGTACAGACAGCATCAACTCCGGTAGCTGTTCCCTTTTTCTCAGGCCTGGGCAGGGAACAACATGGGAAAGAGAAGGTGAGGAATCCAGACAAGGGCCCTGAAAATCCTCCCTGAGGGAGGGGATAGTGAAAGCTGGAGAACTGGTGGGCAACCTGGAATGGACTTGGTGCTGGAGGGGGATTGGAAATGAATAGGACAACCAAGGTCCCTGAGCACAGAGGATACAACATCTCCAAGAACTGATGTTTGTGCTGAGCTTTGAGATGAAAATCATAACAAGGCAACATATCCACTAACAAGAGACGCATGATGGAGGAGACTCAGACAAGGTGGAAAAAAAAAAAAAGCAATGTCAAGTTGCTTAAATCCCAGCTCTGCTGTTCAGTTGCTGGGTGACTCTGAGTAAGTCTCTCATTCTCTCTGGGTCTCATTTTTTTCATCTATCAAATGACCAAGACAGACCTCACAGCACTAGTAGGTGCTCAAGAATGGCTAATGCCATTTTAATTAGGCATTAATAGATCCAAAGTTTTGGTGTGAATGGACCTAGCAGTGAGAGAGACTGAGCCTTTTGAAAGAAACAGTGAGGCCAAGCAGCCAGCCTAGGGTGGAGATGGGCATGAGCTTAAGTGGCATCCCAGAGCCAGAGAGATCTCAAGGCCAGTGGAAAGGGAAGGCACAGCCTCATGGTGGAGGACAGCGGTGTCTTTGGAGCTGAGGGCATTCCATCCTCAGACAAAAGGCCAGTGACTGGGAGATCTCACACAAGAGCTAAGGTGACCCGAGTGTACATGTGGGGGTTATTCTCAGCACTTTGGTCTAGGAAAGGTCATGAATATTTCACTACATGTTCTCCATATGTTAGTTCCTTTGCTAAGCGCCTTCCATTTTAATCCTCATTACGCTCACACAACTGGCCACAAATTCTTCAGTCAGAAGTAGAGTCTGTTTCTCCACCTCTTGAATCTAGGCTTGGCCACAGGACAGGCACTGGCCGATGGACGTTCACAAAACTGATGCAAGCAGAGGCTTGGAAAGCATGTGTGCAAAAGGGCTTGTCATTTCTTGCTGCTCTGGGAACTCAGAGCATGTAAATGAGCCCAAGCTAGCCTGCTGGAGGTTGAGACAACATGGGGGAGAATCAAGGTATCCCAGCCAGCAGCTGATGACAGGTGCAGAAATGAGCCTCATCTGAGATCAGGTGAACCAGCTCAGGCAGGAGAATCTCCCAGCAGAATCCAGAACAAATCACCATCCAGCAGAATCACTGGCTAAATTTGTTGTGCAAGGAAGCAAACTGAGACACTCCAACTGATAGGTGAGGAGGCTAGGCACAGAGATGTTAAGTAACTTGGAGGGGTCACACAGCCTTGAAGTAGGGGAGCTAGGGTTGTCCGGGTCTAGCTAAAACTATATAACCACTGTACATACTACTCAGTGATCCCAAGTCTACCTCTGAGAGGTCAGAAAGCAGGACTTGGTCATTGCCAGGGGACAGTATAAGGGAAGGCTGGCTAGGTATTCAGGGCAAGTCAATCATTAGCTAAAATGTGACACAAGTAGGAGAGAGAATCATGCATCCCCTAGAGCAAGGTTTCTCAACCTTGGCATTGTGGATATTTTGGGTCAGATCAATCTTGGCCCTGGGAGACTGTCCTCCGCCTTGTAGAAACTTAAGCAGCATCCCTGACCCCACTCACTAGATGCCAGTAGCAACTCCCACCCTTGAGGTGTGACAACAGATAATGTCTCCAGACGTCACTGCCCTGGGAGGGAAATCACTCCTGGCTGAAAACTAGGGCTCTCTTATGGTAAAGCTGGCATGACTGACTAGTTGTTTTCTTGTGGGTCCCAGAAGGATAATCTTTCTGAAAAGTTCAACCTTGTCACCTGGGAAGGAGAGTCTGTGAGAATCCTGCATTTTCTGATTAGAAACACAATGTGACCCAGACTGGTCAAGCTGTCCCTGGGATGGTGGCCCAGCTCGTGGTGCCCCCCAACCCCCGGCACATTGCCTGCATGTGTACCCTGGAGTTCTCACCTGAGCAAGGTCAACATGCAGCCATAATAGAGAGGCCCAATACTGCTGTTCTGGAACAAGGTTTTGAGCTGGAGATGAAAGACGTGCAGGTAAGTAGGCGGGCCGAGGGGCTGGGCAGGACAAAAGTGGGCACTGGAGGGTAGGCATTGGAGGGACTTTCACCAGACGATTCAAGATCCTCTCTGTGGAATTGAATAGCTGAGATCCTGGGGACCCCATGTCCTCTGCGTAGTGCAGGCTGGTGATGGTGAAGTTGAGGGTGAAGGGCACCAGAGACAGGCTCACACCTGCAGCCAGAAAGGGAGAGAGCGGATGCACTATGACCTCTGGCTGGGATGGCTGTAAGAGGCAGATCCGAGGGTTATCACCCCATCTGTGTCAGCCTTGCATTCAGCCAGACTTGCAGATGAGGAGGGGCCTTTCTACGGGATGGATGCTTTCAGCTGCAAAAAGGAGCTGAACGCTTCAGCCTGAGGTTTCTAAAGACAAACCATTGGTAGACATTTTGGGTGGCGGGTGGGGAGAAAGGAGCGAAGTCACTCTGCTGCCCCCTGGGGGTGGAGATCTTGCACAGTCTTCTTTTTTTTTTTTTTTAAATTTTTATTTATTTATTTAATTTTTCAGTGTTCCAGAATTCATTGTTTATGCACCACACCCAGTGCTCCATGCAATACGTGCCCTCCATACTACCCACCACCAGGATCACCCAACCTCCTACCCCCCCGCCCCTTAAAACCCTCAGATTGTTTTTCAGAGTCCACAGTCTCTCATGGTTCATCTCCCCCCCAATTTCCCTCAACTCCCTTCTCCTCTCCATCTCTTCTGATTTTGCCATGAGAGAATGTGCAGCTGCCTGAGTGGTCAAGCCTGTTCCCTGTGTGAGTGACTCCTGCCTTAGTTCCATTAAGCCATCTTTGGAGACTGGAGTATAGGTGGACTGATCACACCTCCTGGTGTCCCCTGGATAGTCATACAACTCTCAGGTAAATATTATTTTCAACCTTCCCTTTCTTTGTCAAAAGTGCCCTCCAAACCAATGAAACAAACAAAAAAACAACTTTATGGTCATCCTGGGGTTAGGGTATGAAGAATCAAAAGCCCACAGGTCTGAACTGAGTGACTATACCCTTTACAAATTTCATCTGAGGAACACCAATTGTGTGCTAGCCTTTGTACTGGGCACTTTATCCCAGTTTACCCTCACCACAGTCCTGAGAGTGATCCCCAGGGAGGGCTAATAGAAAGTCCATACAGAGGTTAGGACACTAGAAGAACAGACAAGTGTCTGATGTGGCCAAAGCTTAGAAATTGAGGGAGACAGTGAGTAGAACAGGCTGAGGCCAGGTGGCTGAGGGCAACCAGACCATGTAGAATTGAAGTTTCACAGGTCCCAGAGAGCAGACTCCTACCTGTAGAGCTGAGGATGGGGGACAGAGTTGTGGAAGATTCGGGAGAGAATGTGGAAGTCACTGGAGCTGAGATAAAAGAACATGGGAAAAATTATTAAGTCTCATCCTGAAGGAATGTGGACAGAAGCTGTTCATTAGAATTTGGGCTTCTGTTTGGACTCAGAGCAAAACCCTGGGAGGGGTTGGGAGCTCCTCTGAGTCTATGGCTGGACACTTAGGGAGGGAGCATTGGCAGCTTCTTTCCAGAAGAATGTGCTTTGGGGAATAAGGGTCCAGTGGGCACTGAAATTTCACAGTCTTGAATACTCACTGCTGGTGGTAGGGGTCCAGTACCGATGGTTATAACCTACAGAAAGGAGTAAAGGGCTGTTATAATGGGTAAGAGTTAAGAAGGGGGTAGAAGGTAGATCTAGAGACAAAATTCATTAACAAACTTGCTGAGATTTATAAATGAACAATAATGGCTACATTTTATTCTGTGCCCTTACGTGCTTTGTCCTTTGCAAATAATGATGAACATCATCACTGTTATTATTGCCAAAAGAAAAATACAATAGTAGAGCTGTCCCTATTTATTGGGAATGTACTATGCACCAGAAATAACACTAAATAACACACAACAAGGAAATGAGGCAAATTTACAAACAAGTGTGTTCCAAGTCTATCCATGTCCTCTCAATCCACAAAAATAACGTAATCCTTGCTGTCTCAGCTTCCCGCCCTTCACAAAATTTATCTTTCTAGCTTTCTAGACTTTATCTTTCTAGCTTAGTTTCTGGGTTTTCTTTTGTGTGTGTGATGTAGAAGTGATAAAGTTGTGGCAGGTTGAGAGGGTGGTCTGTGGAGGGGAACAAGATGGAGGAGGGGGAATGTATGTGTGATTTGCAATATTAGAGAAACTTTGGAAATGGACTAGAATAATGAACATGAGAAGAGAATTGGAGGTCAGATGGATGGTATAAAAATTGGAGTCTGAAAAGAATTGGGGAAAAGAGAATTTTTCATGAGTGTTTCTCTGAGTCATGGTCATCTTCTTGGATGCTCTGTGAGTAGTGGGAGTAAAGACTGGACCCAGAGGAACCCTGTGAATTACTTGGTTTATTCCTGAACTCTCTCGTTTGACCACCAGGACAATCCTGCATGTTATGTGTATTTGTTCCATTCTGAAAATGCGATATTAAAGCCTTGAGAGGTTGCAAAGCATGTCCATCGTCATGTAAAACAGAGATCTGTCACTCACCAATCCTCACACTGTTAACCATTGCTTTAAGGAAATCTCCATGTTGATACAGAGGAGAAATAACTAATCAAGCATTAGGTTAGATTATTAGGCTAGAGGTTGTTCATGTCCTCTACTGTCCTGAGATTGGAGGCTTTCTATATCTGCATGGTCTGCAGTGTTGCCTTATAGCTAGGCACTTGGGGCATAGAATCAATCCTGGGGCTGTCTGAATCTTGACTCTGTCATGCATGATGGCTAAATTATCTCAGGCAAATGACTTCCTGTCTGAACGCAAGATGGCTCTCTCTGTAAAAATGGCTATAAAAACTCAGAGGGCTTTGGGTAAGATTGATAGGAGATAATACAAATGAAGATTTTATCACAATTCCTGGCACATAAGAACGTTCTGATAAGAATTAGCCACAATAGGGGCACCTGGGTGGCTCAGTGGGTTAAGCCTCTGCCTTCGGATCAGGTTATGATCTCAGGGTCCTGGGATCTAGCCCCACTTCTGGATCCCTGCTTTTCCTTCTCCCCCTGCCTGCTGCTCCTCTGTGTCAAATAAATAAATAAATAAATAAATAAAATCTTTTTTTAAAAAAAGAATTGGCCACAGTTATAGGTTACTATTCTCGCTGTTAGCATTGCTCTTAGGAGCATTGTGGCCAATGATGTTGCGTACGTGGTTATTACTCATGGAGTACGTGCTCAGTATGACATTATCTCATGAAGTGTGTGTAGCTCTGACTGGCTTGTGGGAACTCAGAACATTGGCTGTCAAGAAGGAGAGAATGACATGGGTGAGGGCCGGCATGGTCCCCTGCTGCCCATTCAGAAACCTTAGCCACAGAGTTCTGCACCACCCGCTTCTTTTTTTTTTAATTTTTAATTTTTAAAATTTCTTTTCAGTGTACCAGAATTCATTGTTTATGCACCACACCCAGTGCTCCATGCAAAACGTACCCTCCATAATACCCACCACCAGGCTCACCCAACTTCCCACCCCCGGCCCCTTCAAAACCCTCAGATTGTTTTTCAAAGTCCATAGTTTCTCATGGCTCATCTCCCCCTCCAATTTCCCTCCATTCCCTTCTCCTCTCCATCTCCCCATGCATCACCCACTTCTTTCCTTGGAGTCTGCACACTCCAGTTAGGCTCCGGGAAGCAGTGGAAATAAGGAGAAAGAAAGATGTCATCCAGGAGGTGAAAAGAGAAAGGAAATCAGCCTCTCATGGTGTGTTAAGCATTTAAAAATGAGTCCCCAAGGAAAGGCTAGGTTTGTTGGGGCGCCTGGGTGGTTCAGTGGGTTTAGCCTCTGCCTTTGGCTCAGGTCATGATCCCAGGGTCTTGGGATAGAGCCCTGAATCGGGCTGTCTGCTCAGCAGGGAGCCTGCTTCCTTTCCTCTCTCTCTGCCTACTTGTGATCTCTGTCTGACAAATAAATAAATAAAATATTAAAAAAAGAAAGGCTAGGTTTGCATCAGAACTATATATACATTTGTACACAGCAATTTCTCAAACTCAGCATATGGACAACTTGGCTTCATTAATTCTTCATGGTGGAGGGCTGTGTTATGTATTGTGGGATGTTTTGCAGCACCCCTGGTCTCTACCCACTAGATGTCCCTGGTACCACTCCAATTACAACATGCCAATATCAGTATCTCCAGACATCGCCAATACCCCCCGGGGAGCAGAATCAGCCCAGTATATGGTGTACTGGTATAAGGAAGCAGGGGACTGGAGACCCCAGCTGCAGCACGGACACTCACCATTGACATGGAGACTCTCTCTGTCCAGGGTGTAGGTGCCCAGCCGCGTGACACCGTGGGTCAACTGACTCAGCTCCTGGTACAATTCTTCTCGGTTCAGCCTGGGGCACGTGGGGTCAGGATGGTAGGTGCAGATGGCATCCACTCCAGTTGCTGCTCCGTCCTTCTCAGTCCTAGGGTGGTGGGACATGGGAATAGAGGCCTCCTGAGATGGGGGAGACTTATGTACTTCATTCATCTCTCACCTTCAGCTTGCTGCCCCTGGCCCCAGCCTTGGTTTGATGATTTTTTTTTTTTTTTACTGGGTCTTGTCTGGTTCCTCATATGCATTCTTTTCTGGGACCTTTTCATCTAGGATGAGCCAAACATGTGGAGCCAAACATGTGGAAGCATCCTGGACCTTTCCCTGTCCTTGGCCCCCCCCCCCATCCAAGCAACATCCAGGTCCAGCTCAACATCTCACTGGTTTCCCCACCTCCTGTCCCATCCTCACATCAAATTTTCTCATCCTTGTATCTACAAATGCACTACTTAAAATAAATGACATCACGTCAAGGCTCTGCTTACAACTCCATGGTTGCCCACAGATCTGAGAGATATGCCACTCCTTGAAATACCTTTGCCAAAGTTTCTTCTGGCGAATGCTCATTCAGCTCAGGCATTACTTACTCTAGACTGTCTCCACTCAGCTCCCTCACAATGAGCTAAATGTCCATCCTGCAGATTCCTATGGCCTCCATATAGTGCTTTATCATTGCACTAATCCTGTTCCTATTATGGTTTTAAGTCCATATGGCTGCTGTCCTCCCTGTACTGTGGGTACCTTGAAGGAAGGGCCTGTGATGTTGGTGCCCTTAGACCCTTCATAGGGCATAGCCTGAGGTACCTCATTTCATGTCTGCCCAATGAGTCAGGGCTGCCCTTTCTGGCCAGTGAGAATGAATGTTCCATGGCTCTGCTTCTCCAAGTAATTTAAGACCTTTATTTGACAGCCACCTCTTTCAGGAAGCACTCTCTGATAGACTCAGGCAGAGGGCAAGCTGCCCATCTGAATTCCTGGAAGGCCCCAGTCATTTATGATTCTTCTAGTTGCTATGTTCAGGTCTTTTCCTTCAGGTGAACTTGCCTGTGACAATGCAAGCCTTCATGTTGTAAGGGAGGGAAGTCTCACCTGAGCAAGGTCAGTCTGCAACCAGAGTACAGTGGGCCGATACTGGTGTTCTTGAACAAGGGACCAAGCTGAGGAAGAAGAGAGAGGTGAGTAGGAGGGCCTGAGGTGACTGGGGGTGGGGTGGGGTAAGGACAAGGCAGGCTGGGGAAGGCACTGTTGGGCTCTTACCAGGCGATTCAGGGCCCTCTCAGTGGAGTTGAACTTAATGGAGCCTGGGCGCCTCATGTCCGGGGTGCAGAGCAGGTTGGTGATAGTGAAGTTGAGGGTGAATGGCACCAGGTCAGGACCCACACCTGCAGCGGGAGGGAGAGAAAGGGGAGACCCATCATACTCTTAGGCCTGACCTGTACATTAGAAGGAAGAGACTAGTGCTGTCTCTCTGTCCATAGAATCCAGTTGGTGAAGCCTGAGATATCCTATCGGGAATACCTTCCCTCCTCAGCCAGCCAAGGGAGGAGAGCTCCATGTTAGCTGTGTCATGTCAGTTCAAAAGGAAAGCTCAATCTGCTCATCTCAGAGGGTCTAAAGGCTGACCTGTCATCGACCTTTTGGTGGGAAGAAGAGGGGCTAAGACTTTTGCGCTCAGACCTTGGGCCACAAACCCTTGAGCAGTCAAGAAATCCGAACAGTAGTTATTTCCACGAAGGAAGTGATCATAGAGATAGAATAGAGATTAGATCCCATCTATGTGTGGAATTTCCCCATCTATGTGGGGAAATGCTACTCTATAGGAAGAGGTCTGAGCAAAAGTCCGGTGGACCTGAATCTGAAGGACAAAGAGAAATCAGGAACAGAGCTGAGTTGCCATTACAATGAGAGCAAAGGCCCTGAGGATGGAAGGATGTTTGGTCCCTGGAAGAACAGAAATGAGGCTGGTGCGGCCAGAGATGAGGGAGCAAGGGAGACAGTGGGACAGGCTGGGGCTGCATGGGTGGAAGGGTCCAGATGATGCAGGCATTCCCCAACCAGAACAGGAGTTGAAGTTTCCTGGGACTCAGAGGTTAGACTCCTACCTATAGAGCTGGGGGTGGGAGGTAGAGATGCAGGGAGTCCTGGGGAGAATGTAGAAGTCATCGGAGCTGAGGGAATGAAAGAATACAGCATGAATGTACATTGTTGGGCCCAATCATGAAGCAGTGAGATGATGAGAGGACAGGGCTGTTGACCGGAGCTTGCATCGCTAGTGGGTGGTCTGGAGCTGCTCTAGGGCTGAGAACCTGGGGGGTGGTGGGTACTTCTGCCCCAGTCCCCGGGATCCGGTGTGGGGAGGAAGTGTCCTAGGGGCTCAGGGACATCTGGGCCCTCATGACTTACGGCTGGTGGTGGGGATCCAGTACTGAGGATTATAACCTGCGGAGAGAGCCAGAGAGGAAGAGTAAGCTGATGCGAGGAGGCTAAGAAAAGTGTGAGGGGTATGACTTGAAACACCCAACACAAATCTTCTCCAGTGCTTTCTCTGGGACTCATCAACTCATTATGAGTTAACTATCTTATACTTCGGTGCTCACATCCGTGTTGTCCTCGAGATAATCAACTGCAAAGACAATGATGATTAAAATACCCCTCATCTTTTGGGGGTTCACTAGGGGCCTGGGACAATATCAACCTCACCAAATGAGTACTAGCAACAAAAACTTTATGAGAGTGTTTCCAGCCTTATTTGTGTTTTCTCTGCCAATTAAATATAACTCTTTCCTTGGTCTCTTTCTTGGTTTTTCCTACTACCCCACTCTTTAGGGACAGCATGATCTTTGACGTAGTTCCTAGACTTCTGCAATGTTGAACTGAGATCATGAGAGTGAGCGAGTGAGGCAGACAGGCAGAGGTGGGAGTCAACCAGAGAGTATAAAGTTGGAGAGGGAAAGGGAATTGGGGAAAAGAGGGTTTGAATAAATATGGCTCTGGATCATGGATTGGCTCCTCTCTGATGCTCTGTTAGGAATGCAAGTAAAACTTAGACCTATTTTATATTTGGTGGTATGACTGTGTTTCTTCCAATGAAACTGTTCTTTGAGACTGGGCCTAGTAGAAAGAACCCTGTGGTTTACTTAGATTATTCCAGTTTTTATCTCATTTGACCTTTACAATAATCTTAAATGATGTTTTTAAAAAATTCTATTCTAAAAATAGACAATTGAAGCCTAGAGAGGTTGTGTGGCTTGCCCAGGGCCACAGGATGAGCAAAAAACAAGGACCAAGGCTTAAAGAAAGACCTATAAATCACCCAAACTCACACTGTCAGCTACAGCTTTAAGTAATTCTTGAGGACTATCGGAATATAATACAGGTTTTAATCCAGATAGAAAGACAATGTCAAAGGCAATGCAGTGGAGACATAATTAATTGAGCATTAGTTTAAATTGTTGTATTAGGGGCTCCTTGATATGCCTTTCCATCTGAGATTTGAGGCTTGTTCTAGCTGGGTTCATCTGCTGTGTAGCCTAGTAGTGAAAGGGTCTCTTGCGGGCCTTAGAGCCAAATTAGGGTTTGAGTTCTGTTGCTAACCCTCATATTAACTGTCTGATCTTGGGAAAGTAGATTTCCTTCCTTGAACCTTGCTTGCTCCTCTGTAAAATACACAAAATATACATAATACATCATAGAGTGTTGGACAGGATTTGCAAAACATAATATATACAACGTTCAGGAACACAGGCATCCCTCAACAAATATTAGCCTTTAGTATAGGTGTTACTGTGGGCTTGTTGCTAAGAGCATTGTTGAGGGATTTATTGCTAAAAACATTGCTAACAGATCTGTTGTTTGATTCTTAGGTGGGGTACAGTCCAGCTGGCCTCTGGAGGATGAGTGAAGGGCCACAGGCTATCATAACAAAGAGAGAGAAGCAAATCAGTCACCACCTTGGGAACTCATTGCCTGTTGGGGAGGAGTGAAAACTCCCAACAGCTACTGTAGGCTTGCTTTACTCTCTTCCTTCCCTGATGGCTTCATGCTCCGGTTGGGTTTCTGTGAAAGGTCACTGCAGTGAAGAAGACTATGCAGGGAGCCTTTATTTTCAGACCTTGGAAGTTGTCCTGTGAGCACTAGGTATTGTATGAAAGTGTTGAATCACTATCCTGTACACCTGAAACTAATAAAACACTGTCTGTTAACTAACTGGAATTAAAAAAAAAAACTTAAATAAGATAAAAATAAATACTAGTAGGGAGTTGGGGGAAATTGGAGAGGAAGATGAACCATGAGAGACTATGGACTCTGAAAAGCAATCTGAGGGTTTTGAAGGGGCAGGGGATGGGAAGTTGGGGGAGCCTGGTGGTGGGTATTAAGGAGGGCACGTATTGCATGGAGCACTGGGTGTGGTGCATAAACAATGAATTCTGGTACACTGAAAAGAAATTTAAAAAAATTAAAAATTAAAAAAAATACTAGTAGAACTTAGAGACAAATTAACTGACCATGGAATGTAGTGAAGACAAATTTATCAGCATTCATGAGAAGGGTTGGAGCAGAAAAGGTGAGGATAGCCAAAGGAAGTGACCAGCAAATAAAACTTCACGTTAATGAAATTTTCAGAGATAGCTTGCCATAATGAAAGTGCACACAGGGTAAAATGCTAGAATCAGATTGAAACTTAGAAAGTAGTATGACAATTCATCCTGGCATAGAAAAAGGTATGCTCTGTATTGTAAATCATGTGAAAGAAGAAGGTTCCTAAGAATTTCCACCCAAACCTTTTCATTCTCAAAGTTTCTAATATTTAAAATGACAGGGTACAGAATAAATATTAGTTTTATAAGAAAGGAAAAGGGACGCCTGGGTGGCTCAGCTGGTTAAGCGGCTGCCTTCGGCTCAGGTCATGATCCCAGCGTCCTGGGATCGAGTCCCACATCGGGCTCCTTGCTTGGCGGGGAGCCTGCTTCTCCCTCTGCCTCTGCCTGTGCTCGCTCTCTCTCTCTCCCTCTCTCTCTGACAAATAAATAAATTTAAAAAAAAAAGAAAGGAAAAAAGGAAGAAAGAAAGAAAAAGAAAAGGAAAGGAGAAGAGGAAGGACGAGGAGGAGGAGAAGGGAATGGGAAGGCGAAGGAGAGGAAAAGGAAGAGGAAGAAGAAGGAGGAAGGAGAGGAAGAAGAAGGGGGAAGAAGAAGGGGAAGGGGAACAGAATGAGGAAGGAGAAGGAGAATGAGGGAAGGAAGGCAGGCAGGCAGGCAGACAGGCTGGCAGCTTTGTGGTGTTCTGATGGAAGAGATTTTCCCTATGAAAATTCTAGGTTGGCCCAAAACTATGAACACAGGTCCTGAGAAATTGCACTGCAAGGAGATCCCATCTGGGGCTCAGGAGGAGACTCCAATAGCAATGGAAGTACTCACCATTGACACAGAGACTGTCCCTGTCCAGGGTGTAAGGGCCCAGCCGAGCGACACCATAGGTCTGCTGGCTTAGCTCCCAGTACAGCTGCTCTCTGTCCAGCCTGAAGCCTGTGGGGTCTGGGTGGTAGGTGCACACCGCATCCATTCTGGTGCTTGTTCCATCCTTTTCAGCCCTGGGGAAGGAAGGACACGGGAATAGGGATATTCCGAGACACTTGAGGGCTGGTCACTCTTGACAACTCCTTCCTTCAATTGTACCCCTTGGTGTTTATGTTAGCGGTCTCCTTGGGGTTTCACTTGCTGTCTCAAACACATCTTTTTCTCTTTTATATGGGGATCCAGACCTCCCCACCTTAAGTGTTCTCCAGGGCTACTCTGCATCTAAGCTTCTTTCATTTCCCAAACTTTTTATTAATTGGTTCATGCTCATTGTTTCAACTACCAACACCCAGTACAGTCCCTGTCCACTCAAGAATGTAAGTACAGATGGCGTTCTCTCCAGGAGCTGAGTCCTGCTTGGGCCATAAGATTGGGGGTGTGGAGCTCCCAGGGAGGAAATGAGAATCCTGAGCCCAGGCAGCATGTGGAAGGAAGAGCAAAGGACAGAAGACCTTCGAGGAGGTGAGTGAGGCACTTGTGACATTGTGCAAGAACCATCATGGAGCCTGAAGGGAAGACTTTGTTTCAAGTTGGTGGATCCCAAGGTTGAGGTCAACCCCTCGGGAGCACCTCTGGAGCAGGCAACCAAGTTTGGAGAAAAACAGAGAAAATGAATTAAGAGGTGAGAAGGGACAATGTGGTTCAAAAAATATAAATTTTTTTTTATTTTTAAAAAGATTTTATTTCTTTATTTGACACAGACAGAGAGAGATCACAAGTAGGCAGAGAGGCAAGCATAGAGAGAGGGGGAGCAGAGAGCCTGCTGAGCAGAAAGCCCGATACGGGGCTTGATCCCAGGACCCTGAGATCATGACCTGAGCCAAAGGCAGAGGCTCAACCCACTGAGCCACCCATGCACTCCTCAAAAATACTGTTCTCCTGAACTCAAGCTGAACCTACAGTGATTCACCCAGAGCAGAGACTTAACAGGAAGAAAGACCCTCTTCCTCCTTTGCCTGGGAATTCTTGCTATTATCCATGCTATTCAAAGCATGGTTCTCAAAGTGTGGCCCAGGGACATTACTGTAACTTTCATTCTGTCAGGAGTATACTGTGAAATGTTCTCCAGAGGCCACAAAGTGAAATACTGTAAATATTAAATGCAGAAGCAGATATCCTCCTGTCTTTTCCTAAACCAGACATTAAAAAGGTCTGTAAAAAATGTGGACAGTGGCTCTCTTCTTGTTGTGCTTTTTTGTTGGGGGGGGGATACTGTTATTGTTCATAAAAATTGTGTAATTTGTGTTAACATGTGATAGATTCATTACTTTGAATAAATTAATGAGTACATATTTATAACATTTGTTTTAATTTCTAATTCAGTAAATATGAGCAGATATAACCCTCAAGTCCAAAGGCTCACTGGAGTTCTGAGTCCTTTTAAGGATGTAAGTAACATGTTGAGCCCAGTGACTTTGAGCACCACTGTATTATGGTTAAAAGGAGAGACTCAAAAACTAGAACCTCTGGGTTCAAATCCCAGCTCCTCTCAAGGAAACTACTCTGAGCCCCAGTGTTCTGTTTTTACATTGTGGGATAATACTCAGGTTGTTGTAAAGATGAAGTGGAGAAGGGAGTGGAGGGAAATTGGAGGGGGAGATGAACCATGAGAGACTATGGACTCTGAAAAACAACCTGAGGGTTTTGAAGGGGTGGGGGGTGGGAGGTCAGGGGAGCCAGGTGGTGGGTATTATGGAGGACATGCACTGCATGGAGCACTGGGCATGGTGCAAAAACTATGAATTCTGTTACGCCGAAAAGAAATTAAAAAAAAAAAAAAGAATAACCAAGAGAAAAGAGAAGACTCGAGTTCAGGAAGTTTTGCGTTCAATAAAACAAGAGATTTCTCTGACAATTCAAGGAGGGCAAGCTCAATTTAGACATAGAAAGAATAAAAGTACTTTGTTTCCAGAAAAAAAAATGGTTTACCTCGGGGTAGTGAGATGGGGAAACTATATATATTTATCATTGGATGGATTTTTAAATAAAATATTTATATAACAGAAAAAAAAAACAAACCATGCACATCACTTAGATTGGGGGGGGGCGTATCATATGGATAATATTATCTTATTGATTCCTCCATCTCATGGCAATGGGGGCAGGTGTGGTGGGTGGAGCTCACTTAGGATGGTTTTGGTCTACAATATTCCAGGAACCTCTTCTCGTGAAGCCATGTGAGTAGAGGACCCACCTCTCTGGCAGGATGACCAGCACTGGCTGGATGCAGTATCCCAAGGAGAGGTCATAGGGTTGTGACATGTAAGGAAAGAATTCTGAGCCCACTGACCTCAGAGGACACCAAATGGGAACAGGCAGAGAGGAGAAAACAGGCCATTTCTGTAGGGTTCAGGCCTATTTGGGGCTTTTTAAATTGTCATATATCCTAAAAACAACACTTGGTTTGTTCTCCCCTTTGGTTCTATGAAACATCCTCTGGGAAGGTCCCTGTCTCTTTTCAAGGAATATACTGCAGAATTGCAGTGTCCAGAGTTGTTCCCAATAGGGTAAATAGGAGCTGGGGCAGGGAGAATGTCAGGGATTTGGGGGACATCGTTGGCAAAGACCCTACTCTGGCTAATACTATGAGATCCCACTGAGTGTTCACAATTGGCCAGGCATTGCGATGAATGATTAACAACCCCAATCGTAAGGTACTTGTATTACCACTACTTTGTAGATTAAGTGATTGAAGAACAGAGAGGTTATGCAACTTGCCCAAGATCACAGACCTAGCAAATGGGACACTTTGGATTCACTTTGATATGCTGCGTCTTGGCAAAGGCCCAAGGTTGTGGTTGACTGGGATGTGAGGGAGCAAGAAGAGAGAGAAAATTGGGTTTCTGTAGGTGCTTTGGAGGAAGCCTTACCTGAGCAAGGTCAGCCTGCAGCCAGCATAGAGGGAACCAATGCTGCTGTTTTTGAACAAAGTCCTGAGCTGGGAACAAAGGAGAAGGTGATGAGTTGGAGAGGCCAAGACTTTGTGGGCATGTGGCATGTGGGATGTGGGATGTGGGCATGTGGGATGTGGCAGGCTTGGGACAAGGTGAGCATTGGCAGGGGGCTCTCACCAGGTGCTGCAGGTTTCTCTCAGTGGCATTGAATATCTCAGAGCCAGAGTTTTCCATGTCCTCTGTGTAGTACAGGTTGGTGACGGTGAAGTTGACAGTAAAAGGCATCAAGAAAGGAACTGCAGCTGTGGTGGTGGGAAGAGAAAATGAGCCCAGTCCTAAGTCAGGCCTGGGCTGGGGGTGGGAGGGAAGCCTCCAAGGGCACACGTTAACTCCAGCACAGAGCTGGGGTTTGGCCTAGACTGGCCTGCTGTTCAAGACCCTCCCACATAGGGTGAGAAACCATTCCATTTTCCCCAGTACGATGTGAGTTCCTGGGATGCCGACGTCCAGGTGGAAAAGTGACAGTCTTGGGAAAACCAGGATGAGTTGGTCACCCTACTCCCACTTCCCCTTCGCTCTTACCATTTCAGTACACAGTAGCACCTGCCTCTCTTCAACTTGGGGGAATGAACAGGTCCAGGGAGTACCCCCACTAGCAATTATTGATGGGAGTTGGTGGGTAAATACCCCGGCTCCCTTATTCGCCCCCCTCCCCCTGCAGAGAGGATGATTCCAGAGTTCCTGTTCTACATATTCTCCCAGGGTACCCTCCAGCCTCCAGAACTGATAAATTTCTATTGTTCAAGGTACCCAGTGTTTGGAAGTTCATTACTGTTGCCCTAATGAACTAGTACATCACATGACTGAGCATTTCTTTCTCCAGGCATGCACCCCAAAGAACTGGAAACAGGGGCTCAGATACGGGCACACCCACATTCAGAGCAGCATTATCTGCAGTAGCCAAAAGGTGGAAACAGCCCGAGTGTCCATCAATAGATGAACACACAGATAAAATGTGGTCCATCCATACAATGGGATATCATTCATCTGTAAACAGGAATGAAGTTCTGATTTCTGATACACACTATGACATGATGACATTGTATTCAGTGAAATAAGCCACACACACACACAAATACACTGTGTGATTCTACATACACGAGATATCTAAAATAGGCAAATTAATGACAGAAGTGAATTAGAGTTACCAGGGGCTGGGAGGAGTGGGGAAGGAAAGCTAAAGTCTAATGGGTACACAGATCCTGTCTGGGGTGATAAAAAGTTTTGGAGAAAGATAGGATAATATTTATACAACACTGTGAATGTAATTAATGCCACTGAACTGTACATTTAGAATAGCTAATTTTATAGTGTGTATATATATATGTATTTCCTATATATGTATTTTATAGTGTATGTGTATATATACAATTACAATATACAAATACAATATATATATATATACACAAGTGTATATATATATATATACAACCACAGTAAAAAAAAGTCATTCTTACTTGTTTCTGAAGTCACACTCACAGAAGTCATGGTGGACATCCCAGGTGAGGTCTCAGGGACAAAGGGACTTCCTGCTGATGTATTGAAGGTGGTTGTGTTCTCTGCCATGATGGGGCCTGAACCTGTAGCAGCTACATTGGTGGTCTCAAGAGTTGTGGTTTTCAGGACAGTGGTTGAACTTGGTCCTTCTCTGTGACCAGTTTTCGGTGGCGTTGGGGTCTCTGATGCTATCAGAATCACAGTTTTGGACAATTCGGGGAGTCCAACCGAGGTCACGGGTGGTGAGGGTTCACCAGTGGTTGCAGGGCTACTGACAGGCCCAAGAACACCAGGAGTCACAGTTGGGATACGGGTGCTGGCATCTGATGCAGGACTGGGGGCCAGTAAGCCTGTGGTCGCCAGTAAAATGGGGGAAAGAGTTGAGGCTGAAATGGTTGTACTGATGTCTGTGCCAGCATGGGTGGAGAGTGAGGCTGTTTCCGCAGGAACACCAAGTGAGATAGTTGGACCTAGATCACCGCCGCTGGTCTTGGCCACAGGTGTGGTGAAGGATGTTATTTCTGCTGGACTGGGGGAAACAGTCTGAGTTGGAAGAGCTGCACTAATCTCTAGCTGAGGCCGGATGGATAGTGAGGCTATGGTCTCTGGTAAGTGAGGAAAAGCAGTTGAACTAGGAAAATTTGTGCTTGTCTTTGTACTGGACTGGGTGACCGATAAGGCTGTGGTTGCTGGTTCACTAGGAGAAAGAGTCAGACTTGGAATAGTCATATCAGCATCTGTCTCAGAACTAGGGGCCTGGGAAGTCACCATACCTGGTACACCAGGGGAGATGGTTGGACTTGGAACAACTGAACTGACTTCTGCCCCAAGACTGGTGGCTATTGAGTGTGTGGTATCTGGTTCACTTTTGGAAAAAACCAGAGGTGTTGTGGGGACAGAGGTGTTTGGGCTGGTCTCTGCAGAATGGGTGACCAATGAGACTTTCATATCTGGCTTATGTGTAAAATCAGTCTGAGTTGGAACATCTGAACTGGCTTCTGTCCCAGAATGGGTGACCCATGAAGCCGTGGTCTCCAGTTGACCTGGAGAAACAGTCAGAGTTGTAAAACTTGTACTGGCTTCTTCCCCAGTACTGGTGACCATTGAGGTCACCAGTTCTGGCATAGTAGAAGAGATAGTTGGAGCTGGAATGGCTGAACTGGTCTGTGCCCCAGAATGAGTGACCATCATGGCTGTGGTCACTGACTCCACAGGAGAAAGATTTAGAGTCGAAATAGCCATACTGGCCTCTTTCTCAGCACTAGTGACCTGCGAGGTCACCATATCTGGTACACCAGGGAAAACAGTTGGAGTTGGAACAACAGAACTGACTTCTGCCCCATGGCTGGTGGCCACTAAGGGTGTGGTATATGATTCACTATGGGAAACACTGGGTATTGTCCTTGGAACTGTAGGACTGGTCTCTGCAGGATGGGTGATCAATGAGACTGCTATTTCTGGCTCCCCAGGGGAAATAGGAAGAGTTGGAGTAGCTGAACTGGCTTCTTTCTCAGAATGGGTGACCCATGAGGCTGTGGTCTCCAGTTCATGCAGTGAATCAGTCAGAGTTGAGAGAGTTGTATTGGTTTCCGCCTCAGAACTGGTAGCCAATAAAGTCACCAATCCTGGCACAGTGGGTGAGACAGTTGTAGCTGAAGGTGAACTTATCTCTGCCCCTGGAGTGGTAACTGTTGAGAATGAGATGTCTGATTCACTATGTGGAGTTATTCTGGAAACAGATGTGCTGGTCTTTGCAGAATGGGTGACCCATAAGGCTGTTGTCTCTGAATCATGTGAGGAATCAGTAAGAGTTAGAAAAGTTGCACTGGTCTCTGCCCCAGAACTAGTGACCAGTGAGGTCCCCAACCCTGATATATCAGGGGAGACAGTTGGAGTTGAGACGGAAAAACTGGTCTGTGCTCCATCATGATTAACCCATGAGACTGTGCTTGCTGGTTCACCAGCAGAAAGAGTCAGAGGTGAAAGTACCGTACTGGCACCTGTCCCAGAACCAGTGGCCTGTGAAGTCACCATGTCTGGTACACCAGGGGAGATAGGTGTAGTTGGAGCAGCTGAACCGGCTTCTGTTTCAAGGCTGGTGGCTGTTGAGGGCATGCTGTCTGATTCCCTATGGGAAACATGGGGGGTTATCCAGGGAACTGTTGGGCTGGATGTTTCAGGATAAGTGACTAAGGAGACTGTTGTATCTGATTCATGCAGGGATTCAGTCAGAGTCAAAGAGGTTGTACCAGCGTCTGTCCCAGAACTAGTGGCCTGTGAGGGCACCAAATCTGGTACACCAGGTGAGACAGTGATTGTTGGAGTGGCTGAACTAGCTTCTGCCCCAGGAGTGGTGGCCATTGAGAGTGTGGTGCCTAGTTCACTTTGAGAAAAATCCGGAGTTATTCTCGAAACAGGTGTGCTGTTCTCTGTGGAATGAGCCCATGAAGCTCTTGTATTTGGCTCATGAGGGGAAACAGTCAAAGCTCCAACAGTAGAAATGGCTTCTGTTCCAGCATGGGTGACCTGTGAGGCTGTTGTCTCTAGTTCATCAGTCAGAGTTATAAATGCTGTACTGGCTTCTGCTGCAGAATTGGTGACTGGTGAGATTTCTACCCCTATTATACTAGGGGAGACAGTTGGAGTTGGAATGGCTGAACCAGTCTGTGTCTCAGGATGAGTAATCAATGAGACTGTTGTATCTGGCTTACCAGGAGAAATAGTCAGAGTTTGACCAGCTGGGCTGGTCTCTGCTGCAAAACTAGCATCCAGTGAGGTCACCAGCCCTGGCTCACTAGGGAAGACATTTGGAGTTGGAGTGGATGAACTGCTCTGTGCCCCAGGATGGGTGACCAATGAGGCAGAGGTCTCTGGTTCATCTTGGAAATCGGTTAGAGTTGAAATGACCATACTTGACTCTGCCCCAGGACTTGTTACCAGTGAGGTCACCATTTCTGGTACACCAGGGAAGACAGCCAGAGTTGGAACAGCTGAACTGACTTCTTCCCCAGAACTGGTAGCTGTTGGGGGTGTGCTGTCTGATTCACCATGGGAAACATTCAGGGTTTCCCTGGAAACAGTTGAGCTGGTTTCTGCAGGATGAGTGACCCATGAGGTTGTGATCTCTGGATCACCAAAGAGAACAGTCAGAGTTGGAACAGCTGGACTGTTCTTTGCCCCAGAACTAGGGACCAGTGAGGGTGTGGTCTCTGAAACTCTATTGAAAACAGATGAGGTTGTCCTGGGAAGCTCTGCGCTGGTATCTGCTCCAGGTCTGGTGGCCAGTGAGGCTGTCATCTCTAGAACATCAGGGGAAACATCTGGGGTTGTAATGACCGTTCCTCTTGTGCTTGTGCTGGCCATTTCACCTGATGTCCTGAGGAGAGTCAGCATCCCGGAAGTGGGAGTAGAGACTGTAGTGGTCAAAGTTGCTGTAGAGGTGGTCTTCAAAGCTGTGATTTCTGTGCCTTTTGTCCACTCTGTTGGTGGTCCTGTGAATTGGGGGATGGACACATAGTTTGGACAAAATGATTGCCATCATACCGGACTGGCAAGGGCTTATTTTTTTCTCCAAATGAAGAAAGGGAGAGAAATGTCTCCGCCTGAGATATGCATGTAATGCTTCTGAGATGGGAAAAGGAATTGGCACTGACCTTCTCATACCTTCCCCTTCTCCTCTTGTGCACCAACTCTGAATTCTTAACCACTCCCTATTCCCAAACAGTGTCTGTACTCTACAGCCTCTAAGCCTTTGTTCAGGCTGTTTTCTCTGTCTGCCTTGTCCATCTGCCTTTCATCAGATTCCTTACATTCTACCCTTCTTGAAACCCTAACTCAAATCAACTTTTACAAATCCGTGTCAGAATTCATCTCTCCTTTCTCAATATTTCCTTACCCTACTGTCTGAATCTGCGCCATAGCACGCCTCACAGTCTGCTTGGTAATAGCTATTACTAGCCAGAAGACTTCTTGGCATATACTAGGTGGCCACAAATATTTGTTGAGTAAGTACATGAATGAATGGTTACATGGATGGATGTATATAGAGACAGGTCTTCGTGGGCTTGAGAGAAATCATGTGTCACTGTGCTTAAGAGCTTGGGCTCTTAAGAAGAAGGTAGACCTGTACTTAGCTTCTGGCTCCTACACAAGGTGTTACCAAACCTTGCTAGATTTCCATATTCTCATCTGTGAAGTAGGTATAAGCACAGTGGCTATCTCAGAATGCTGATAATAATGCACCAAACCCAGTGCCTCCTGGCTCGCAATATACTACCTCCGCTACTTCTACTATTACCTGCTGTTACTACCATTACTACTGTCACTGCTAATACCTACCATTACTGCTGTTACTGCTCTTCCCACCCAGGACCATTGTTACTGCTACTGTTACTACTGCTACTTTTGCCTACTGTTACTGGAGTTATTACTACTGTTTCTACTACTACTACTCCCTTTTTGTATCTCCACTACAAAATAAGTGTTTGCCGAGTCAGATTTTCCAGGAACCATGATAGACCAGTATTAAAGCTGGCCAAGGTGCCTGGAATTCAGACTCTGAAGATGAGTAAACTCGCATTGGCTGAGAAGCAACTACTGACTGGAGGTTCAAGTAATGGTAAATAAAACACATTACCCTTTAAAATATATTTAAAAAAACGGTCCCCAGAAAGGAGGGGATGGACACATAGTTGGACAAAATGATTGCCATCATACCGGATGGCATCTGGAGAGATGAACTAAACTCACTCTGCATGTTATGAGGAAAAGAAAAGTAGTCACGTCCACTTGGTAACCATTAGACAAAGATCCAATGGCCAACCCACATGGTTCTTCCTCTAAAGAAACAAATAGTTCCTCTCCCTGGAAGAGGAAGTAAGGCCTCAAGTGAGACTACTAGGAAGTAAGCACAGTTGAACCTACCTTTTGGACTAGCAGATGATGTGAGTGCCACAGAGACATGGGCTGGTCCTGTGGCTCCTCCATGGGCTGCCTCATTGGGTTTCTTTGTTACCTTCTCCACAATGCCATCAGTCCCTACAGGTGAGGGTGGAAAAGAAACCTGGGTTAATTCATCTCACCCAGAAGAGTACTGTCCAAATGGATCCACTTAATTGATTATACAACTCAATTCTTTTTAAGTCCAGCTGTATGGGATTGAGCCAGGGCTCTGCACCACAAATGGCCACCTGTGTCCATTGACCCACTCTTCCACCTGTAGATCTGTTCATCTTTCCTTCCATCCATCCCTATATCTACCCATCCATCCTTCCTTCTTTCCTCCTTTCTCTAAATCCATCCTCCCTTCTACACATTTGCTCTCTCTTCTCTCATTTATCTCTCATTTATCTGTTTTTCCATTCTTTCTTTATCCCATCCAACCACTCTTCTACCTTCTTACCCTCTTGCTCATCACTTGTTTACGGAACACCCATGACTCAACTACTGAGCCACAGGTTAAGACATGGATCAATACCTATTAATGTGTCTAATTTTATGGTGAATCGAGAGGTAACCAAGTCATCTTCCTATAGATACTGGCTAGCAAAGCAGATGCTAAACGAGTTAGAGGACTTCTCTGCACTTGCCTCCCAAACAAAAATTGGGGGCAAATTCAGCTTTTCAGAGGAATGAAATCCCCAAGAGGTTCCCTTCCTTATCTATGGATCTCTTAGAGGTGATGTGCCTCCCTCTAGGCCCCCAGCCCTTCTCACATCCCACAGGTACTTTGTGCCATCATTTTTCTTTGTTCATCTTTTTCTTTCAATTTTCCCTTGCTTTTGACTCTGTCCTCAATATAAAAACACACTCAGTTCAAAGGGGGTATCTCCCGTGTATCTATGTGTAATTAGGCTGTAGTTTTAGTTCTTTTCAATGTACACTCCCTCCCTTCTTGAGGGCCCACATGTTGTCAAAGGACTCACCCTACTTCAATTTGACTATTAGTATCATTTAATGGAACTGACCATTTTCTTTCCTAAAGCTCTCCCCTCCTACAGCTTCTGCAATGCCAGAATCTCTTGCTTTTTCTCCTTCTTCTCTGACCACTCCTACTTAGCCTAACTACGAGCACAGATTTCTAGTGCCACATAGTCTGAATCCTTACCACATATTAACTCTATTATCTTGAGTAAATTACTTAACCCTCTGTGTCTCAGCTTACTAATCTGTAAAATGGGCTCCCTTCTTCAAATTGTGTTTCAATGAGGATTAAATAACTTAATAGAATACCACTTAACAGAGAATAAGTACACTAGAAAAAGTCCGTTGTCGTTAGCATTATCACTGGCATAATCATAGTAACGTTAGAACATCTGTCATGGTACTGGAATCATCTACTTGCTTATTTATCTTTGTTTCCTCAATGCCTAGTCCAATGCCTAGAACCGAGGCTAGATCAACAAACATTTGCTAAAAGAATCTCCGTGCAATTATAAACTCCTAATTAACTCCTCTATGTCTCTCAGGAAAAGAGTCATTTCCTATGAGCCACTAATAATGGGAGTACAGGAGCTGTGGGACCTTACTTGTCAACTGTGTTGATTGTGAAGGAAGTTGAGAGGCACGTGTCACTGTGCCCAAGTGAATATGCTCTGTCATTCTGGTATCCATAATGGATGATAAAGATGTCCTGACTGGCTCAGTCCACATCTCCAAAGTACTGACCACAACCAAGGGTTCTTTGGCAGTGCTCCTCTCTGCCCCAGTGTTGGTGCCCACCATACGTTGGGTAACGAGTGAGGAAGTAATCCCATGGGGGGATGGGTTGGTTGAAGAGTAAGCAGTAGTGAAGGTTGAAGAGGGGAATGGTATTGAAGCTGATGAAGGCAGGTTCTCCGCAATGGTGGGGATAGCATCTCCAGGGCCTGGTTCTGTCCTCCGATATGGATTGGTTGAGAAAGTGGCTGAGCTGGATCCTGGGACTCCAGATGAAGCTGTAGATAAAGAATGCACCCATGTGTCAGCTGAAATGGTCTCAGCTGAGGACAGCATTACTGTACTCAGGTGAGAAGTCTTTTCTGTTATAGACATGGAAAGCCTGGGTTCTGGGAAGGAGGTTCTGCCAGCAGACCCTGCAAAAGAGAGAAGCACAACAGGGAGAGAGAGGCTTCCATTGAAATTTCAGCACACTGCTAAGACAAACGCTGGTCTGAAACACATATTTTCAGAGAAGAGGTGACATAAGTCTTGGAATATTTGAAAACATGAATGGGCAGAAGAGATAAAAGTGTGCTTGTGGGAGTGGCTGGATGAGAGTCTAGGGATGTGAATGACTCTAGTCCTCTAGAAGAGAGATGGGAAAGTGGCCCTGTCACAAAGTCTTAGGGTGAAAGAAGACAGGTACTGAAGTGAAAATAGGGGTCACCTCCATGGAATAGATAGTATCCATTGGATAAGAGGCTCTGCATGGGTCACAGTGAACGGGGACAGAGAAA
Source organism: Mellivora capensis (assembly GCA_004024625.1). Lineage (NCBI taxonomy): Eukaryota > Metazoa > Chordata > Mammalia > Carnivora > Mustelidae > Mellivora > Mellivora capensis. The sequence goes on from PISX010019820.1 coordinate 32,744, forward strand.
GGTGCCTCATATGTACAAGAGCTATTCTGTACATTACTTACAAATACATACATGAAAAATTTCACACTCTTTTTATCTGCACTAACATCAAAGGACACCACTGTTAGAATGCAGGTGCTCTTGAAAAGTAGAGGAAAAATGATTGTGGTTTCAAAGTCTATAACAAAGAAAAAACTGAGCTTTATGGGGACAGAGATGAGAAGTGAGGTCAGGAATGGGAAAGGTGTTTAATAACTTATGCTGAGAAGGAATCTAAAGAGAGTAAGTTTGTGGAAGGCATCACTGCCAGAAAAATGAAGGGCAGAGAGACCCTGAATTGCTAAGGAAATGTTGAAAAAGGAAAACAAAACTGGAGGCATCACGTTGCCTGATTTCAAGCTTTACTACAAAGCTGTGATCACCAAGACAGCATGGTACTGGCACAAAAACAGACACATAAGACCAGTGGAACAGAGTAGAAAGCCCAGATATGGACCCTCAACTCTATGGTCAAATAATCTTCGACAAAGCAGGAAAAAATATACAGTGGAAAAGACAGTCTCCTCAATAAATGGTGCTGGGAAAATTGGACAGCTATGTATAGAAGAATGAAACTTGACCATTCTCTTACATCATACACAAAGATAAAAACTCGAAACGGATAAAAGACCTCAACGTAAGGGAGGAATCTATCAAAATCCCAGAGGAAAACATAGGCAGTAACATCTTCGACATTGGCCACAGCAGTTTTTTTTTTAAAGACATGTCTCCAAAGGCAAAGGAAACAAAAGCGAAAATGAGCTTTTGGGACTTCATCAAGATCAAAAGCAAATGAAGCAGTCAACAAAACAAAGAGGCAATCCATGGAATGGGAGAAGATATTCACAAATGGCAGTATAGACAAAGGGCTGATATCCAAGATCTATAAAGAACTCCTCAAACTCAACACTCACAAAACAGATAATCACATAAAAAAAATGGGCAGAAGACATGAACAGACACTTCTCCAAAGAAGACATACGAATGGCTAACAGACACATGAAAAAATGTTCATCAGCATTAGCCATCAGGGAGATTCAAATCAAAACCACATCAAGATACCACCTTACACCAGTTAAAATAGCCAAAATCAAAAAGACAGGAAACTAGTGTTGAAGAGGATGTGGAGAAAGGGGAACCCTCTTACACTGTTGGTGGGAATGCAAGTTGGTGCAGCCACTTTGGAAAACAGTATGGAGAGTTCTCAAAAAATTAAAAGTAGAGAAACCCTATGACCTGGCAATTGCACTACTGGGTATTTATCCCCAAAGATATGTATGAATGAAAAGAAGGCCCTATGCACCTCAATGTTCATAGCAACAATGGCCACAATCACCAAACTGTGGAAAGAGCTGAGATGCCCTTCAACGGATGATTGGATAAAGAAGATATGGTCCATGTATACAATGGAGTATTATGCCTCCATCAGAAAGGATGAATATCCAACTTTTGTATCAACATAGACAGGACTGGAGGAGATTATGCTGAGTGAAATAAGTCAAGCAGAGAGAGTCAACTATCAGATGGTTTCACTTACTTGTGGACCATAAGAGATAACACAGAGGACATTAGGAAAAGGAAAGGAAAACTGAACTGGGGGAAACTTGAGGGGGAGATGAATGATGAGAGATTGTGGACTCTGAGAAACAAAAACTGAGGTTTTGGAGGGGAGGGGGAAGGGGATGTTAGGTGAGCCTGGTGGTGGGTACTAAGGAGGGCATGTACTGCATGGAGCACTGAGTGTGGTGTATAACCAATGAATCTTGGAATACTGAAAAAATAAAATAAAATAAAATAAAAAAATAATAAAAAATAAATAAGGAAATTAAAAAATAAAAAAAACAAAGAGAAAAGTTTGCAGAAAGAAAAAAAAACTAGCACATGTTAACTCTTTGCAAACATTTATGATGGTAGTGGTCACGAACCCTGTGATAAACCTAATGGCTCTACCTAGAACACTGGTTAATGCACCCAAGATAAGAATATTCTATGACATAGACCAAAGGGTACCTTTCGGGGTAATGAAGCTCATTGTCCCAGGTTCAACACCTAGGGCAGAGGTAGAAAGCCTGGTGTTGATTCCTGTGGGGATATCTGGTGACATTGTGGACTGAGAAGGGCCAGGGATGGATGTTCTGCTGGAGGAGATGACGTTGGTCCTTGAGGCCTCCACGGTAGTATCAGTGACCACTGTAGAAGGGACAGTCATTTTCCCCGAGGCCATGATGGTGTGCCAGGAGGTGATGGTGTCCCGTGGTTCTGGGCCAAAGGAAAACGTTGACTGTGTCCTAAACTCTGTGGTTTCAGAAAGGTCAGATATTAGTGTGGAAAATGAGGTGTCCCTACTGAGAGAAGAGGTGACAACTGCAGTGGTGCTTTTCAGTGTCTCTGAGCCCACTGGGGTAGAAGACTGGGACTCCTGTGCAGACATGATTGCCCCCATGTTTGTTACTATTGTGTTCCCAGAAAGATAGAGTCCCTCTGTAGTGGCAGACACTTCTGAGATTACCTGGGTGTCACCTGAGGTCCTGCTCAAACCTGAAGGTGGACTTGTCACAGGTCCTAAACCTGTGCTCAATGTGCCAGGGATCCCCAGAGAACCAGGTATGCCTGGTGAGGTGGCAGGGACGGGTGGAGAAAGGTCCCTGGCTTGTGATGTGGGGGAAAGTAGAGAAGATGAGGTCATGGCACTCGAGGGCTCCAGGGGGGATGGCGATATGGTATCTTGGTCAGAGGAAGGGCTTGTCTGTGACACAACCTCAGAACTTGTGTCCTCACTAATGGTCACAACTGGGTGGGTAAAGCCCTGAGTCCCAGTGGAGTTACTCTTGGCCCAGGAGGCCGTGGCTGATGCATCCGTGGTTCTTGTGTCCTGTGATGCAGCCCCAGGGAGACCTGTTTTGGTAACCATGGTTATAGCTGAGGACTCAGTCATGTCAGGGTCAGTAGAGAGCCTGGTGTTGATTTCCATGTAGGGTGACATCGTGGAATGAGCGGGGCCAGGGATGGATATCCCGCTGGAGGAGACGTTGTAGGTCCTAGAGGCTTCCATGGTAGCATCAGTGGACACTAGAGAAGGCACAGTGATTTTCTCCAAGTTCACGACAGTGTGCTGGGAGGTGCCAGTATCCCAAGGTGGTGGGCCAAAGGATGACATTGAGAGTGTCTCAAACTCTGTGGTGTCAGAAAGGCCAGCCACTGGTGTGGAAAATGAGGTGTCCCCACGGAGTGAAGAGGTGACAATTGTAGTGGTGCCTCTGGGTGTTTCTGAGCCTACTGGGGCAGAGGACAGAGATCCCTGTGTAGACTCGAGGGTCCCAATCTTAGTCACAGCTGTGTTCCCAGAAAGATGGAGGCCCTCTGCAGTGGAAGACACTTCTGAAAATACCTGGGTGTCACCTGGTGTGCTGCTCAAACCTGAAGGTGGACTTGTCACAGTTCTCAAGGTCATGTTCAATGTGCCACTGGCCTCCATTATGCTAGGAGTGCCTGGTGAGGTGGCAGGGACAGGTGGAGTAGGGTCCCTGGCTTGTGATGTGTGGGTACGTAGAGAAGGTGACGTCGTGGCATGTGAGGGCACCAGGGCGGATGGAGATGTGGAGTCTTGGTCAGAGGCAGGGCTTGCCTCTGACACAACCTCAGAACCCGTGTCCACGCTAATGGTCACTACTGAGCTTGTAGAACCCTGAGTCCCTGCTGAGTGACTTTCGGCCCAGGAGGCCGTGGTTGATGCATCCGTGTTACTCGTGTCCTGTGATGTAGCCCCCGAGACAGCTGTTTCGGGACCCATGGCTATAGCTGTGGACTCAGGCAAGATGGAGGAGGTGGAGAGCCTGGTGTTGATTCCTGTGGAGATGTCGGGTGACATCGTGGACTGAGAAGGGCCGGGGATGGATGTCCTGCTGGAGGAGATGACACGGGTGCTAGAGTCCTCTGAGGTAGTGTCAGGGGACACTGGAGCAGGGACACTCATTTTCTGCGCGTCCACGATGGTGTGCTGGGACGTGCTGGTTTCCCATGGTTCCAGGCCAGCGGATGACGTTGACTGTGTCTCAGGCTCTGTGGTTTCAGAGAGGCCAGCCTCTGCTGTGGAAAAGGAGGCGGCCCCACGGAGCGAAGAGGTGACTACTGCTGTGGTGCCTTTGGGTGTCTCTGGTCCCGCTGGGGCAGAGGACTGGGTCTCCTGTGTAGACGTGATGGTCCCCAAGCTGGTCACTGCTGTGTTCCCGGAAAGGTGGGTTCCTTCAGTAGCAGGGGACAGTTCTGAAATTACCCGGCTATCACCTGAGGTGCTGCTCACATCTGAAGGGACACTTGTCCCAAATCTCAAGCTTGTGGTCAATGCGCGGCTGGTCCCCAGCCTGGCAGGCATGCTTGGTGAAGTGGCAGGGACAGGTGGAGTAGGGTCCCTGGCTTGTGATGTGGGGAAACGTAGAAAA